>JABUQX010044482.1:2500-25160 GCA_015478945.1 Trachelipus rathkii
TTTTTTTTATATTGTTGCTTTTGGCATCTCTTAGTTACATTCTCTTTTTGTATAAATCAAGTGAGACTACTTTTAGTTTATTTTAAACGTGTATATATAAAAATATAATATATATATATATATATATATATATATATATATATATATATATATATATATATATATATATATATATATATATATATATATATATATATATATATAGAGAGAGAGAGAGAGAGAGAGAGAGCCCGAGTAGTAAAAAGTTTATTGGAGTCGCTGCTGTTATATATATATATATATATATATATATATATATAGCATATATATATGAGTTATATATATATATATATATATATATATATATATTAATATCTTACTTCTTACTTCCTCTCCCAGGAAGGATTTTCATCCTGTCAGTTGCGCGAGGGTCTTCCTCCAGACATCTCTCTCCTGGACCACTCCTCTTCTCTTCAACCATCTCATTGTCTGCAGCTGGCATCTCTTTAAAGAATCCTCCACCGATTCAGTCCATCTTTTCTTCGGTCTACCTCTCGGTCTTCTTCCCTCCGGTGTCCATTCCCATCTTCTTTTCGGCATTCTATCAGGCTGCATCCTTTCCAGATGTCCCCACCATCTCAGTCTTCCCACATCCATCTTCAGTATAATCTTCTTCACTCCTACAGTTTCTCTGGTTACTTCGTTCCTTATTCTGTCTCTTCTGCTTCTTCCAGTCATTGCTCTCAGAGCCCTCATTTCTGCCGCTTGTATTCTACTCTCCTCCCTCCTCGTAGTGGTCCACGTTTCAGCTCCATACAGCAGCGTCGGAGTCAATATACTTTCAAAGATTACCTTTTTAACCTCCATTCCAACATTTCCGTCCTTCATCAATGGGTACAGTGCTTTCATAGCTTGTCCATATTTTTCCATTCTTCTAGTGATCTCTCCTCCACATCCTCCCTCCCTGTTAAAACATCCACCTAAATAGACGCTGGAATCCACCGCCTTCACCTCCTCTTCCCCCACCATCATCCTCATGCCTTCATCGTTTCCTCCCGTTACCATTAATATCTCCGTCTTCTGTACATTCATCTTCATCCCTGCCTCATCCAACTCCTCCGCAAACAACCTCACCACCTCCCGTATCTTCTCCTCCTCCTCACTCCAACATGCTAGGTCGTCCGCATAAGCCATTATATCTCCATCAAAAACTCCTAATCTCTCCTTCACTTTACTTATTACCACGTCTAAATATAATATGAACAATATAGGCGATAATACACTCCCTTGTTTAACTCCTGTTCTTACTTCAAACCATATATCGTTTTCACACTCCGTTCTGATGTTACAACTACATTTTTCGTACATACTCATTATTGCTTTCTTCAGTCTACCACTCACTCCATAATTTTCTTCCATGACTCTCCATAGTTTTTCCCTTGGTACAGAATCAAAAGCCTTTTGCAGATCAATAAACGCAACATAAAAACTCTTGCCATATTCTAACATCTTCTCCATAACCATCCTTAGTGTAAACAGAAGATCTGTCGTTCCTCTTCCTCCTCTATACCCGTGCTGCTCCTCCCCCAGTCTCGGCTCCACAATCACTCTCAACTTTCTCTCCAATATTCTTTCGTAGATTTTTGCCAGGTGGTCCATCAATGAAATTCCTCTGTAGTTGTCACAGTTGCTTGCATCTCCTTTACCTTTGTATATTGGTATTATTATAGCTTTCCCCCATCTATCCGGCACTTTTCCCTCTCTCCAACAAATGTTTAACAGGTTAAAAACTCTCTCCTTCAATTCCTCTCCTCCCTCCATCACCAACTCTACTGCCACTCCATCTTCTCCTGGCACTTTGCCCCTTTTCATCTTTTTTATAGCATTCTCATATTCTTCCATTGTGATCTCCTCCTCCCCCTCTCTCCCCTCCTCCGCTTCCCCCCTGTCCGCCACCGCTTCTTCTTGTTCTCCGTATTCTACGTTTAACAAGTTCTCATAGTGTTCCGTCCACCTTTCATTCCTTTCTTCCGGTTTTACCAGTATCTCTCCATTTCTATCCTTTATGTTTCTGATTTTATTCTTCGGTTTTCTATATGCTTTCGCCATCTTAAAAAGCTTTTTCTTCCCCTCATTTACATCTCTCGTTAATTCTGCCGCTATCCTCTCCGTTTCCTCCTTCTTCGCCCTCCTCTTGATTCTTTCTGCTTCATTTCTTGCTTGTACATACTCCTCTCTCGCTTCTCCCGTTCTTCTTTTCAACCATTTTCTCATTTTCTCCGTTTTCTTTCTGATTGCATCTTTCACTTCTTCGTTCCACCATGGTGTGTGTCTTTTTCTAGTTCCTCCTACCCACCTTTTACCAAGCGTTTCCTCTGCAACCTCTTTTATTACATCTTGCAACCTCTCATCCTCCACTCCGCTTCTCAAGGTTTCTTGCATTTTCTGTTTGTACTTTTCTCTCTCCTCTTGTTCACCCAGCTTTTCTACTTTGATCACTGTTCTTTTTTGTTCTTTAACAGTTCTTTCGCCTCTCATCTTCATATCTGCCACCACCAATCTATGATCTGCATCCAGCGACACTCCTGGTATCACCTTTACATTTCTTATCATTCTTTTATCTGATACTATCATATAGTCTATTATCGATTTTTGATCAAATTGCTGGGTTGTTTGGTTCCACCTGTATCTCGTATAGATGTGCGACTCCCGATGCTTATAAAAGGTGTTCATAATCTTTAGATCATTCCTCATACAATAATCTATCAATCTCTCCCCTTCCAGGTTCCTTGTCTCTTCTCCCCACACACCCAAAACTCTCTCCACTTCTCCTCTTCTCTTTCCCACTCTGGCATTGAAATCTCCCATCAGCACTCTTTCTCCTTCCTCCTCCATCCCCACCTCTTCCTCCATTCTCTCCATAAATCTATTTTTTTCCTCTTCCGAATGTCCTTGTTGTGGTGCGTATACTTGAAATATTCTATATTTCCTCTGCCCAATTTTCAACACACACATCATTATTCTCTCGTTTATATTTTTCACCCTTTGGATATATGGTGATAGTCTCGGACCCACTATCATTCCAACACCATGCTTCCTTATCCCTTCTCTCACTCCACTGTATATCAGAATAAAACCTTCTCCCAGTTCTTTACCCTCCTCAGAACCCCTCATTCTCATCTCCGCCATCCCCAACAAATCTATCCTCCTCTCCTTCATGATGTCCACTATCTCCTCCTCCTCCTCCTCTCCATAGGTGCCTACATTTATCGTAGCGTACCTATAGTTTTTAAATGTGTTTTCCTGATTCATAGTCCCATTATCTCGCCGTGGTCGTCGTCCAAAGTTTCGTCTGGCTTCCGAGGCTCGCGCTTGAGTATTTCTAGCAATTTGTTTCGGGCAGTGGCTTGCTGGGCCTATCCTGCCCTAGCCATATCTCCTTTAGCCGAGTACATCTATGATGTCTCGTTGCCCGGGGGGCACGACGTGGACGTGGAGTTGGGCTTTCCCCCATATATATATATATATATATATATATATATATATATATATATATATATATATATATATATATATATATATATATATATATATATATATATATATATTAGGAAGACCAGAACTGTAAAAAATAAAAATTTTCTTGAAAGGAATATAAAAAATTAAATATTTATATTGAAATATTGTTATAAGTTAAATATTTTTTTGGATAATTTCAGAACATAAAATAATATAAAAAAAATTATCAAATTTTAATGATTTTAAAATTAATGTGAGCAATAGTTGGTGTAAATTTTTATCTGAAGAGATAAATGAATAAAATTTTTTTTAGGAAAATGAAAACAAAAATACAAAATGAAATGTTAATAGAATTTTTTATAAGTAAATTTTATTTGGGTAAGATGCATTCCTGTGATCCTTTTATAAGTCATCCAATAACAAAGTATGGTTTAGTGCGTTTTTACAACATACTATTGTTGATTTCAGGATTACAGATTATCGTCAATTAGATTTTAAACAATGACGTCATATTAGGATGAATTAATTCATACGGATATAAACATTTCCAAACTTTGAGAATGGAGAATGTAGAGGGGAGAGTGTATGAGAATCGAAGCTATAGAGTTTAAAAGTGTGAGGCTGTCAAGAAACTAGATAAGAACATTAGAATAGTGGATAGTAGACCTTGTAGATGGGGAATACATTATTCAATTCAGATTTATCCAATGAGTTTTAAATCTAAATGCGACAAAAAAAATAATCTTTAATGATGAAGGAATTGTAATGTGAGAAATTAACGCTAGTAAATTTTGTTTATGAACAAAAAAATATACACTTTTGTACTCTCAACCATAAAATACTTTTACAGAATTTTAGCTGTAAATAAAGATAAACACCTCAGTAACTAAAGTACAAGTAATATTATCTCCCTTAAAAATTACTAAAACCTAAATACAATAACAGGATATGGAATTCAAATCGATATAGAAAAAGTCTCTGCAACAAATTATATTATTTGTGTGAATTTCATAACGATATAAAAATACGACTCGTACCAACGCATTATATACGACATTACGCAACTTTTCAATAAAAATCTCTCGATCATATAGTAACTACACTTGCTATAAAAGATAGGACATCCCTACTTAATCCATAGAAAACAATCAAATAATTAACACCTGTTATCTATTTTGTAACCACAAATTTATAGAAAGTTTATGAATCCATATAATAGGAAAATACCTGATAAAATACATAACCCCAGAACAGAGAACCACAGATATTCATACACGAATTATTAACTGGCGCATAAATATCAACGCGAGTCATTGCGCAAGATTAAAACTCAAATTGAACGAGATAGAATAATCTTTATTAATGGAAAACCAACCGCCGCGAAATTGATGATGGATTTATTATACATTCTTCCTTGTCTATTCCTTTTGCTGACCACACTGCCTGAGAAGAGCCGGGAGGGACATTTAGTAACCCCACGACAAAGCTTATGAGAATTTGTTTACATGCTGGAGTAAAGATCTTTATTTTTTGTAACTTATGTAATTATTACTATATTGATCTGGAATCTGCATGTAATCTATGATCGTTTTTTTGGAAGCTGATATTACTGTTAATTACGAAGAAATAATTTCGGAGACTTTCAATAAAAAAACCACTATACACCGTTACACACAACTCTCACACAGCCCACAATTTCCAACACACACACACCAATAATATATATATATCTATATATGATATTATATATAATTAATATCTCTAAAATATATATATCTATATAATTATATACTATATATTTATATACACTAATATATTTATATATTGGTGTGGTGTAGTGTATTATTAGTGTTGTGATGTCGTGTGTGTTTGATGAGGGTGTGTGAGCAATGCTGTTATTGCTTGTGTGTTGTAAAGAATTTAAAGAAGTTAAGTAATGGGTTTTGCGTCGAATCCATCTAAGTAGAGGTGTCGTTAAGTAAATCATTACATTTTAATTTATGTTATCTAGGAAACGTGGTCCATTTAAATTCATATCACATAGGAAACTTGGTCTCCTCAGAATATCGTTGTGTAATCTTTCCTCCATAGGTATGAGATCGATCATGGAAGAAGAAAAAAAGGATAATTGAAGTTGAAAATAACTTACAAAAACATAAAGAAATAAAGAAAAGGAAAAGATATTTTCATTACTCAGACAATACCAACTTTATACACCACATCTAAATAAATGTCCTGAGTGGTGATCTTCCTCGCACATGACGGTTGCTACCAAGCACTTCGTAATTGTTAATTATTAAACTGCAAACCTACGCGAGGGGATATCCATTAATTTTGCTGTCAATTACTATCTAATCATTATTTTTTCAATTTTGTGACATAAATGAAAAATTAACAGAAGATAAAGTAAGAATTCCAGTCAATGAAAACGAAAATAAGAAACAATTAGGAAAATCTAAACGACTCAACGAGGAAAGAATGAATAAACGCATTGCTAAATTTTTCTGCGTTAAACTCCAAACGTGTTGCCCTCCCTTAAATAAGATCGTTCATATTAAGACTATTAACTATTCTGCGTTAATACAGTGTTTGATTATTTGCAATCTTTTCTCCATATCTTTACTATTGGTAATACTGCAGCAAGCTCTGCAAGAGATACCCGTTTGATACTGAACCTAGGATGTCTTGATACACAAAGGATGCATATGTAGATTGATTATTATCATTAGGCCCATTTGTATCAGTTAAGCAATTTAAGTCGTTATTTGATATGAGCTAGTTTGACTTTATAGCCTCACGACTGTCCCGTCGGAATATTAGCGTTGGTCGCTGTTGCACTCTTGCGTTACCTTCTCAAATGTTATTCATTAAGTTTTCCTAGCATTCTGAAATAAGATAAAAATGCTAAAATTGTATTCTTATTTATCATATTCGGGATAAATATTAAAAGTTGGTAAGCAATAAACGTCTGTGATCCTTTCGTGTCCCTTGTTGGAGAATGCTAAGTTTGGAATACAGAATCACATAACCTTAAAATTAAACATTAACATTTTTTTTATTATTATTTACCTTTTTTATAATTATAACCTTTTTTTTGCTATTTCATAACTACACGTGTATTTATGAGACTATTTAGTTCTGACTATAATATTTGAAATATTTGTTTTTTCCTGTGTAGCGTCTTTTTACTTTGTTTTACTCATAATCTTTTTCAATTCTATTCTTCTACTATTTATCTATTTCTTTTATATCGAGGTTACTTTCTTATTTTTCACTATTATTCTATTTTTATACGGTATCTTTAAAATTTTAATTATATATTTCACTACTTTTGTTTCTAACATATTTTTATTTACTGGCGTTTCTATAGTTCTTACTTATAGATTTTTACCTTTACCATCGTAATATCTTTTCCTCTGATCTTAACTGTGATATATCTAACCCTTCTTCTTCCATACAGTGCAATTGTCTAATCTTATTTATTTATTTTTGTCCCTTTCTCTTTTTTTACATTTTCATCTTCAGTATATTTTCCTCAATTTTATTCCTTCTTAATAAATGTCCATCACCATTTTTTCAAATCATTTTATCTCGTGCATACATTCCTTATATAATTTTTCATCTTAGTTTGTATACATTTTATTATTGTTCCCGTCTTTTTCTTGATTATTTATCTCATACCGCTTGGTATAAGTTTGTGTTAATCCTTGTATATTCATCTTTCATTCCGCAGATTTGTTCTTTGGTCGTTATTAATAAGTTTATTTTGTATTGTTAAGATTTAAAAGCTGTCTGAGTTTTATGTATTTCGTAACATTCCCAAAACTATTATTTAACTCTATTTCATCTAATATTAACTACATTTTACCTTTTTCTTGCATTCCATGTTAAAAGTATTATTTTCCAATTCTTCTTATTAAATTTTAAGCATGTTTTAATAATTCTTATTACATTACTAATTTAGTATTTTTACTCCATTACATTCAGGGCCAAATACAACTATCAGGTTTCTATTTTTTCTAACAACTCACTTTCTTTATCTCAAATACATTTAGACATTTACTATATAGTATCCTATTTTTTTCTAGAATTTCCACATTCATCTATCTTGTCTCTGATAAAACATATTGCGCTAACACCTTACAGTTACACTATTATGTATTATTATTTATACAGTACATTCTAGTATTGGCAAATGAATTTTTTAATTATATTCATAGTATCTGCATTCATGTTTTCTTCATATGTTTAGAAACTAATTATTGAAAAGTATTATTATTATTATTATCTATTATTTATTCATTTCCATTATTATAATTACTTTATTATTATTATTATTATACTATTTATTGTCATAATTTATTATTATTTAATTATTATGATTATTATTATTATTTATATATTATTATTTATTTCACTTATTTATTATTATTTACTATTTTTATTATTTTTATTATATATTATTTCTAATATATATATATGTATTATTATTATTATTATTATTGATTATATTATCCTTTTAAAGTTATTATTTGATTATATATATAATTACAATTATATATTTATCATTAGAAAATACGTAAAAATATGCTGTGAAAATTTATTATATAAAAATTATTAATCTTTTGAATTTAAAATTTTTTATATTTAACATTTTTTGAGAAATATTTATATAAAATTTTTAGTAAAATACTTGTAAAAATTTTTATAAGTAATACATTTTTTAATATTTTGTAAAATGATTTAATTTTTAAAAAATTGTTAATATAGAATAATTCATCTTTTGCTATTTAAGTTTCTCACTCTATTTAAAAATACTAGTATTTACTTTATTTCGATTTTATGATTTTTATTCATTTAACAAGAAAGTAGTTCCTCAGGTAATTAACTAAAAAAAAAATTTCATACGTCTTGCAGAGCTTTTATTTAAACTAGTATATTTCATTGTGAGTTATTAAAAACATTTTACGAACCTAAAACTGTAACTGCGTTGGAAGTGTTCTTTAAACCTATTTTTCTTATCCCATTGTTTATATGAATTGTTTTTTATCCTGTACTATTGCTCATTCCGCTCCTTATTTTTCTTTATATTTATAATTTTTTCTTCATCTCCCTGTCTTATTACTTTTTTTCATTTCACCTCTCTTTATTACTTTATTGCCTATTTATTCATATGCCGAATAAATCTTATTTAAAAGTTATACTGGTTATTTTCTTGAGAATTATCTTTAATTTTGATAAAACACATGAAAAAGAAGAAACGAACATAGGCGATCGAAGATGAGATTGAAGCGGAATTCGCATTTTTAAATAGGTAAATTGTGCCACAGGAAGAATATATATCTTACTATGTCACCGAAATATGTCTGAGCTAACATGTGTTACCAATCCATACAAGCTCAAACGATAACTCTGTTTACGTTTTCTTTTTACTCGCGTCAGTTTATTGATCGTTATTTATCTTGGGCCTGGTGCCAGCGGTGTCTCATAACGTCTTTTGTTTCAAACATCAAATTATATCTTAGAACATTTTCAGTAGCCTATGTTATTATACCCGGGACATGTATTTTGGGGTATGTGATTTATTTATTGTGTGTTAGATAGTCAATCACTCCTTCGCGTTATAATTACCACATGCTTGTTATCAGGAATGGGTTATATCTGCAGTGTAGAATATACAAGTAATCGTTGAATATTTACAATTATTGCTATACATACTTACTTATTCTTAGTGTTTTATATAATAGATTATATACACAATCGAATGTGAAATTTAACGAGCCTTTTCCTTTCCTCTTATTTATTTTCTTATTATCTTTAGTTTTTATGTTCTTCTGAGGGCTTTCATCTGTATTACTTTCTTATTTGTGTTTTTAATATAATCGTAATATTCAATTCCTAATTTTCTAACACTAGCTCTCTTTGTTTGTATTTTACTATATAATTTCTTTTTACATGTTAAACTTCTATGTTCTTACTTAACAGAATAGAAAGTCAAACGATCTGATCTAGAATCTCAAAGACCAACTCTTTGCTTTCTAAGATGGTTATCCTATACTTTATTCTTGAATCAGCTGAATCGGGAGTATTTAATCGTTCTCGTCCCACCCTCATTTCAATTATACAAAACCTATTTCGCACTTGCTGTCATAAAGTTTACAGGTTCCCCCTCAGTGCTGGAGAATATTTTCACCTGCTTCTATCTGATGTTTGCACATATGGTATGGAAGTTTATGAGAAGTTGCAGGTGTTCCGATTATTTACTCGACCTGTCACAGTTGAAGGATCTGTGCGCCAAAGAAACGTGTCCATGTATATCACGACTATTTGCTACATTACATATACTTTTGCTATCTCTTTTTCGAGATACCGTATTCTTGTTTATTTCACCACTCCTCACAAGTTCGCCTCTTCGGTGGTCCATCTAAAGAACTGAGGATTTGTAAGGGTTCCTCTTGCCTGTACCGTGTTGTCTTTGCTTAGATGCACTCGTATTATTCCTTTCTCCCTCATTCCGCGTATACAGTTTGGTTGCCCTGTCTTTATATAGAAGACACAAGCTAAGATAGTATAGAAGACTAGATCACGACAGAAAGAAGATAGCACACAACACCAAGAAGTGCAGAAGAAGAACGACCACCAGCTGCACTACAGAAAACGGGTCTTACACGGTCGAATTATGAGGCAGTGAGATGACAACCGTTACAGAAGACCAGACGAGACTAAGCACGCAAGAAGCGCATACACGACAGAAGAAGGAGAAGGAGAACGGAAGCAGAGTGAGAAGATTTGCGGAGAAGAAGAAGAAGGAGCAAGATGATTATGACCACTTTATATATAATGTTGTATGACCAGCGAGCGGAATCCGCCCATATCCTTCCAGTGCCTATAAGTTATAGTTAGATGTGTAGTTTGTGTTGCGGAATTTTTATCATGATTTCTTTTTGCTCTTAAGCATCTATTAAAATATTAAACCTTAGTCATAAGGTAACACCGGTGGCCCATATAAAAAACCTTTTAGAATAGCACATATTCACTATTCCTATCCGAGTCCCTTGTACCAAATATCTTAATTCAATACAAGAAATACTATAAAGATTAATGTCTAGGATTACTCAACTGTTCTTATAGACAGAATCATATGATTTTTCTTATCATTGAAAAAAGTAATGAATCTGATAAAAAGTATCCAATATATCTCAAGGCCAGAAAGCTTTATAGATGATAAGGAATTATAAATTATGAAGATTAGCATTTGAAGAATAGAACCAATTGCCACATCACCTCATCACTTCAAGGGGGCTATCAGATCTCCCGGTCGTCAATCACGAACGGATCATTCCCTCCACATCTCTTTCCACCATACTCGCCTTTTAATAATTCCTTCAAAAATCTTTTTCTATTATCCCCCTCTCACACATCTTCAATTCATCCCTAATACACACTCAGATATTTAGAACACCGAGCGAAAGAATAGCCTTCGTCTATATCCCTCCCGAGTCATTCCAAAACATTTGCTCCTCACCTTAACAGTAGACGGGTGATATAGGGAAAAACATATACACTGTCTCAATTTCTCGCTGCCTTCACTCCAATTTTTAAGCTCGACAAAATTAAAAGCAATTTATGAAAAAACGTCACTTTCCCGCCAAAATAATTCATAAAGTATAATTTTAAATGCATCTTAATAAGGTTAAGGAAATTTGTCGATATAATTATGCGATAGCATCACATACCCGGTTTTAGTTTATTTATTATGTAGTTTGGGGTGTTTCTTTTATGTGTTTATTGATAAAGTTTAGTAAAACTATTTAAAACTTTCCGATCACATCTTTATTAAAAATAAAGGCAAATATTTTCTTCTATGCCAAAATTTTCTTATACAATGGCAAATATATGAGCGCGGGAGGAATGTAATCTTTAACAACAAAGGCTTTACTTTTTTAAATACTTAAATGAAAAGTGGACGGATGATGCAGATTATTGCTTTGTCATTGTGGTTATATTTTGTTTACTTTTTCAATTTTAATTGTTGAATTAATCTTTTCTTCTTTTCTTCTGTCTTCTTTCTCCTTCTCCTCTTCCCTTCTTTTCTTTTGTCTTTTCTTTCTTTTTTTCTCTACTTCCTGTCTGTCCTCTTTATTTGTCTTCTTCTCTTTTCTTATGATTTATTTTGGATTGATTTTTATTTATTTTTCTTATTTATACTTTTTTTATTCTTTTTATTATTTTGGTTTATTTATTGAGTTTTTACTTATAGTTTTTTGGGATTGATTTCCTATTTTTCTCTTTTGAATTATTTTTATTAAATTTTATTACTTTTCTTTATTTTTTCATTTTTCGTTTCATTTATTGATTCATTATCGTATTTTTATTTAATTATTCTTTTTTATCTTTCATTTCTATTTAACATTTCAATCTTGCATATTTTATTTTATTTATTTGAGTGATTATTATTATTTAGTGTTGTGATAGTTATTATACTATTTATTTTATTTCATCATTTATTAGAGTTCCCAATTATCTGGATAACTTAGTTATTTATTTAATATTATGATATAATGATTCAGTATTATTATTATTGTAGTATTATGTGTATAGCTTACATTTACTGATTAGTTAAGTACTATTGGTCTATTTAGTACTGATTCGTGGATTGCCACTGAGAGTGGTATGAGGGGGGGTGTGGATCTATTGATTCTTAATGGTTTCTAATATTATGAGACCTGACTTGAATGTGATTCCCACTCGCTAACAGAATTAAAGAAATATCGCAACTAACACGTATCGATGCGGTTTGTAATCGCGTCCTTACTTTATTTGTATAACAAATACTAAGTGCTGTGGTTTCGTAGTGTCGATTGATGCGGTCGCAGGTGGGTCATTAAGAGAGTATTTGGCAATCTCTAGGTACGTATTGTCGATTTATAGTTCTTCTGTTACACAGATATTCATCTATTAATCCCGTCGTCGTTTCTCTACTTATCTAGTTTTAGATGTGGGTTATTAGTTTGTTTTGATTATGACACGCTCGCAGTATGTCTTAAGATGTCATTTTGCCCTTCTCGATAGACTGATTTTTAGTCTATATTTTGGTAACAGTATTTCAATCCTATCCTTTTTTGAGTGTTGTGAGACACACACACACACACACACGATCAGCATATATATATATGATAATATCATAGTATGATATATAATTATATATAATATTTATTATTAGTATTGATAAGTATAGTACTCGTAGGTAGATGTTTAGTTGTATAGTAATAGTTTAGTATTTTTACTAATATAAGTGTATATATAGTGGGGTATGTATACCTAGTTCCATATATAACTTATTGTTCTTGCGTCTTGTGACTGCTTTGTGAGGTTGTATCGTATTTTTATTCTTGTATATCGGTTATAGTAGTTATTTTAAGGTAATGTATTATTGTTATTTATTATTACTATTGGTATTGTTATTATTATTATAGTTTTAGTTATAGTTATTATTAATATTTTTGTTATGTGATTAATTTTATATTGTTATTACTATTAATATTATAACGGCCTTTTACATTCTATAGACACTTATATATCATATTACTTTGAATATAGTATATTATACTCAGTAGGTATATATATAGGTTGTGTATGCAGCGTGGGTGGTGAGTAGTGAGTATACGTATTGTTTATTTTTATGGTATATCTCTGTGTCTAGTAATATGTGGTATATGGTATTACGTTAATATTTAGGGTAATATGAGTAGTAGGGATATTAGTACAGGAAGGTTATCGGTATCGAGAACGTCAGGCAGAGAGAGATATAGTATTGGTGAATTATGAGATATAGTAGGGTTGAGGTATATATAGTAGTAGTATGATTATACTGGGTATATTATTATTATTATTAGTAATCTATATATGTAAATTAGATACTTACTATATGGTATATATATTATATGTATAGTATAAATAGTGTAATATTATATATATATTATTATATAGGGGGGGGTATTAGGTGTATTATTATAGTATAGGTAGCTATAGAGAGATATATAGTAATATGTTATTATGAGCGTGAAATTGAGCGGTAGGGATACCTTGTTACAGACAATAGCGCTACTGCAGTTTCTTAGAGTGTATGCGATACTCTGTAGAGTTAGGACTACCATTATGCAGCCAACCTCTCATATTCGCTTGTGCAAATAATGGTGGCCCTACTTCATACTTACATCATGTACATTATTTGAAAGTCTAATGTTTGGTTGTCCTTCTTTCTTACCGCGTAGGACAAAGATATGCCAGATCTGAAACGAGGGTAGTGATTGGTGCCTGGGTGACCCAATAAGAACGTCCATCCATGAATCATGCCCGCTTGATTCTCGATATGTCAACCTCTCGAATTTAGTGAGTATTTGTTTTAGGGATCCCTATCGTAAATTTTCAGAGTTGACACAAAAGGCGCGGCAGGTCCTATTTAGGATACGGTGAATTAGTGCAATCCTGTTATTGAGATTAGTCTGTGAAGTTCATAATAAATAGTGGCTGAACGTTGATATGCCCATCCATTAGTCTCATTGGTTAATGAAAATTATCGGCTTTGTAGTTGGTTTAATCTGAATATCGGATATAATAAGACCAACTACGAGTAAAGTGGCTTCCTAATTAACCCCTTTTCTATGACTGTCGAAGTGATTTCGGCCTAGACGTCATTTTGGTGAAACCCCGGAGCGACAGGGGGCTAAACCCGTCTTCATATAAAGGAAAGTGATTATTATGTATTGAAAAAAAACAAAAAAAAAAAAAAAAAAAAATTCCGGATTACTTTTCCTCGTCATAAGTGCTTAAAATGATCGGTTTAGTTAGATTAATGTGAACTAAATTAAGTTGAAGTCAAAGTAATAATCGTGAAGAATAAGTTCTATTAACATCATTAAAGTAAAGATGAAAAAGTCGTTATTTATTTTTCGCAAAGCGCCAGAAATTCAGCTCTTCAATTTAGCTTAAAATCAACGCCTAAACCAGTTGACGTCAAAAGCATTCAGCGAACAACAAGCTCATAGAATATGGCTGTCAACGAAATAAGCTGACTCTTATAGGGACTCCAAAAAATACCCAATAGAATGTTTCCCCCCAAAAGAAAAGGAAAAGGGGGAACAAAAGGAAAAAAATCAAACTCCCTCTCCCCCAATCGGCCTTTCCCCCTCTCAGGATCGAGGACCAGCCATCTGGTTCGCTCCGAAACTGAGAATGGTATATGGCGACGCATCATTCTTCGCGCTCAAAAGGAATAGGACTCGGACTGTCATGATGCCGACTCACCGCCAAGAACATACAGTCAATTAACATCAAATCAATTACCAACCTTTGACCCCTACGATGTTATAAATTGGTTAAGTGCGACCACAGCGATCTTGCAAAATAATAAATCACATAAGGATAAGATACACATGAACGTGTTTTATGCGTTGTTGGCTTCCATAATCTCGTCCCCACAAGATTTGGTCTCCAAATCACATTCCCTCTTCAAAACGACGCTATTCGCTGCTTATTACAAAATATTAGAAGAAAGTTTACCTCCCCAGCTTGAGGAACAGGATCCCGGGATGTCGTTTTAAACAAGGCATAGGAGGACCTGATGAATTGCCTAGTGAATATCTCCACATCGTTCAAGGGGTATGGGGAATAAATAGCTTCGAGGTGTGGTAGAACACAACCGCGCAAAAGTTTGTCGAAATAAGATCCTCTTCGTTAGACGCAGATTGCGCCCAAAATATTGCACATTCAGTGTATTGCATTAGCTGGAAAGAAAATGACCTTGTATAGGATGGTCAACAGTGTCAGACGATCTTTATATAGAATTTTGTTTCGAAAAGAGAAATTTATAATCATCAACACAAACGAAGAACACGACTTTGGAGCTCTGGTAATTCTGTTAACGAACAAACCAGGATCTTCCGCCTACCTAGTCCCAACGCGCGCACCTAAAGAGCGCCAACATAAACTGAGAACAAAAGGTGAAAGTCAAATCGCCACCCCAGCTGCCCATCCTCCACGAAGAATTGGTGAACCGAGCGTCGCACACGATTGTTCAGCTGGTTCATTAAGAAAACAACGCGAACTCAAGCTGAAAAAGGAAATAGAGACCGCGCACAAGTAGGGTTACGCTACGCCTGAAATCAGATACGAAATGGTATACAGTAAGGCGATTTAATGACGGCTGTCTATCAGTTATAGCTTCTACATTGCTCGCTATCTCGTTCCAAAGCTTATAAATGTAGAGTAATGAATGTCCATGTATCCATTTAATATACATGGGAATTAAGCCAGAAATGTCCCATCATCGCTCGGAAAACTGCTAAACCTAGCTGCGAAATTTACCAATCAAAATAGCAGCCGTGAAAAAACAACTCACAATAGAAAAAGTGAGATTTAGTAATACCCTCCAAGTGATAAGTGACCCTTATTACAGTAACAGTGAGGGTCTTAATTGAAATAGTAGTTCTCAATTCTCCCCTATCCCAATTCGTAAAATTGTATCAACTTCATACTGGGGTACCCATAATCAGTGAAATAGCTACACTGACTTACTGACTACTACTACTACTACAAAATAATTGAATAATAATAATGAATAATAATGATAAATTTAAGATAAATATCTAAAGATCTTCCACTTAATAATAATAAATAATTATAATATATAATAATAAATTAATGTAAACAATGAACAATGAAAATAAATATTAATATAATAACAACATGAACAATAGAAGAAATCGAAATTGATTCAAAATATAAAAAAGATCAAATACGCTAGCACTATTCCAATGACGGAAAAATATAAATATTATTAAAAATAACAATAAAAATGAAAAAAATGAACAAAAAAAAATAAATAACTTTATTACAATGCTCATATTCAATTTTCACAAATGTACAAGGAATGCATTGATCCTTCTAGTTAAGAACTCTAATAATATAATAATTGTGAGAAGTAGTAGTAGTCCACAAAACGAAAATGTAGCAATAAATAAAGAATATTATATAAATAATACTGACCTCAATACAGGTCGCGATGCAACTGTCTCAAACAATTTTGGATACTGTACAAACTAATCATTTTTAAATTAAATACTATCAAGATTTCGCAATGTGGATACATCTTTTTTTAAATCAAATTTATTAAAGGGGGGAGGGTGTATTATAGATAATACAAGGGAAAATGGGAGCAATGAAGCAAATATCCTGTCAGACCCAACAGATGAGAGCACTGATGTCCAATCTTTGCGTAAGCAGTAAGATAGTTACAGCCGATGTTGAGGGAGACAATAGGGTTTGCAAGATTGATAATTTGAACTTGTATATTGTCTATGACACACTTAATAAGATCGATTATTTGTTAGACTGCGGTTCTGTACACAATATTTTATCTTACAATACTAATGACCATCAAAAAGCGCCAGTAGGATACCTACTTGCAGCTAACAACTCAAAAATTGCAGTCTACGGTATTAAAAATGTTGAAATCGATCTGGGATTGGGACGTAAATATATGGATACTTTTATATAGCTAATGGTAAGTACCAACATTTTAGAATAACCTTTGGAAGAATTATTGAGATGGGCATTAATCTTAAAGATGAATTTGTCATTAGATCAAGTACGAAAAAATACCTTACAAATGTGAGTAGGACTGTGAATTTTAATATTCTACGAACTCCGCATGTTAACTTCAAAAGTCTCTCTCTCTCTCCACCTCCACTAATGTATTCCTTTAAATTTTAATGAGTTATTGTCAAAATATTCGAGTTATTTGTAAACCCTTATACTCCCCGAAAACCACCCAATCAAGTGAAAAAAAGACTCACATCAGGATGAAATTTTTGAAAATATTCAAACTCATCATATGCAAATCGGGAACACAGACATTAGATTAGCTGAGGACGGTCAAATAACTACGGACGAAGAAGCCGCCTATATTCCAGAGAGAGTATTAATGTAATAGAACTGGCCAACAATTATCCTTATAAAATAGATTACTGAAAAGGAAAACGCCCCGTCTCCCTAAGCAAGGAGGCTTCCCACACATACTTATGCTCAAACCATCAAGCGAACTGTTGACAAGCCCGTAGCTACGCGGAGTCCTGACCCAGCGCAGCCATTCACCTGGGTGCTTTCTCGATGAGTGTCCCTCATCAGATAAAGCGGAAATCGAGGGTCAGAATGAATCGTCAGATTCTCACAGAATTTGAACAAAGAGCCGAGATAGGTCTATGGACTTCGCACCTGCAAGAGTGCTAGTCTCAAACCATGCAGCGGAGCCCGTCTTCGACTAAACGCTTGAACGCGTACCCGATAGCGGGAGGAATTTTACTACAGTGCAGTTGTGCCCAGACTGCAGCAAAGTACTTTACCATCACCGTCGACGAGGACGTGAAGGAACCTTCATCTCAAAGAGAAAGACCTGAACCGCATCAAGCACACACCTAAAAAACACAACGGGTTATGTAGGTCCTCAAATCCCCTTTGAATCTTCAAGCTAACAATTGAGTAGACCAGCCGGCCTACAACCAGCCGTGAGCTCGAATACTGCCAGCGCCTATATGGGATGAAATATTATACCTTGTGATCACACAAAGACCGGGATGAGCCAAAATCTCCTGGAGAAGGTTCTTGAAGAAGGTTAATATAGCTGCGTGCTCACGATAGTTTAAATCCCACAAAATGCCGAAATTCAAACAAGAGATGAAATAACTGGGGATATTTACGGTCATACTGAAATGGTATAAGACCAATCCTGATAAAATTGGGGAATAATTAAAATACCCCAAAAGCCCAGGGACCATCAAAGCAATTAAGAATCTTTCCTATCGGTCGGCGTGAGTTTCTATCGAAAGCAGCGTCCCATTATTGTTCTGAAATAAAGTACAGCGCCCGCGGTTAAAAGTCTTCCTTTCTGAAGGGGAAGATGCCCTTACATAACAAAATCGCGCGCGTCCCGTGGAAATCTCACCGCAGGGAGAAAGCCTATGCAAAAATATTTATAAAAATTGCGTATGAGAGAATGTTCATGTACTTAACTTATATTAGACACATTGTGAATTACACTATGTTAGACATATCAAATATCAATACTCCACGCAAAAGCTGATCTATGCACTGGAGGACGGTCTTGATGTACTGATCCTGCTAGCAGCTGGCCGAGCAGATGAGAAACCAGCCTGGACCGGTTGCATTTATAGTTCCCTCTCGGTCCCCTACAGAGAGAGTAAGACCGGAAATACTAAGCAGAGAGTCGTATCTGTTCAGTATCTATTTTAAACAAAAGTATTCAAAAGAAGTAGTCGGAGATGAACGCTCAGCATATAAAAATAAATTGCGAGTTATCGCGAGAACGCAACTCGCCAGTGAAGACACCATAACAACGAGTGAATAATAGGAAAGGTACAGCGAATGAGACGAAGTAAAATTTCAACTATTTCGTGGAAATTATGAAGTCTGAATTTACTATCTAGTTACAAAGTTTCTTCAATGATTAAAGAATAAGATAAAATTGCCCTTAGAAAAAGAATATCATCATGTAATAATAGATATCAGTAATGAATGAACAAAATAACGATAGAAAGTGAGGCTACTGACGAAGTAAAAACAGCTGAGATCACATAAATCACACCCTCCCCTACAAATGCTGTGATTGGACCTCGCGCTGCAGCAACTGGCCAATAAACGGCAGTCTGCACCAGCGATAAGACTCAAACGTTGAGTCCGTCCGAGGATATTTACTTACACAGCGCGAGCGGTGTTTACCCGAGTGAGAGAGGAGCTGTCTCGCCCCACCTCAAGCGAAAGGCGAGAGATCGTATCAGGAGCGCCATAACACGTTAACCGCGCACGTGCCACGGCGACAGTCCAACAAGAAGGATGAAGAGTAGTGAGACAACTATACACTGCGTTTAAAGAATAACTCGACACCAATCATGAAAAACAAGGAGAAAATTCACCATGCATGAAGACAAGTATCTGCACAGCGAGAATAATAAGAGACATCTTTAAAACCAAGACGGGTTTTGAGAACGAAAGATAAAGAATGAAAAAGATGGGAAGGAGAAGAAATACTAGAAGAATAAACACGCAAAAATTCACCAACAAAAAAATAGATAAATAAATGATATAGCTTACTGAAAGACACACTTGAATAAATGCTGATTCAGTCGCTGAATGAATGGAATATTGTAGCTAATAAAAGCTTCAAGAAAAGAAGTAGACTTATGCGGCTGAATTAGTAAAGGACTAGTTAGTAACGGAATAATTAATTCCTTGCTTACAAATAGAGACAAAAGCTCCTTAATCCTAACGATAACAACGCGCTTCCTGGTTCATAAAGAATGAAGTCCTCATCGTCTACGTGATAATCCTGTGTCATTGACATTATGCTAGATGTCATTCTCCTGAACAATCGATATAGACGAATATATAATACGGCTAACCACTTCAGGTACACCTCGGGATATCGCTGCTGTCTTAACCGTAAGCAATGAAGAGAGGCGATTCATTGTGTTCGCAACATGCACTAAAGTTAAATGCAGCATTGTGAGAAGTTGCCACATGTCAAATCGGAGGTGGTGCCGTAGCATAAATGCACTATTACCGGAGAAATATAAAGAATTTCCTACAAGCTTTTCAAAGGATTTAATACTGAGTGATATTTGAAATTGCCTGTTTTGTGTAGATGATACAAGATTTATTAACTCCTCCATTGATAGGTATTACTCATTATGTTGTGCCTTTCCTACTCACAGGATTATCACAAAAGAAACCATCGCGTTAAAAGAACGGTTAATATAAGATTAACAGCTAATCCCGATGTGTGGAGTTCCCCAGGCAACTGAGACAACAAGGGTGAAATTTCACAATCCCATTTTATTTGAAAGTGCTGTAATACTCTAGAAAACTCATAACACTCACCCGAAGGAGCTTACGCGCCCTTCTCGAACTTTCCAAAGGATAGTACACCATAAGATGATGTCTATACCAGTTTTAGAGGGAAACCATGCTAATGCTGAATCCATCATGGCAAAGTCAAGGGTGGTTAGACTTTTAGCCATTCGGTCCTTATTCCGCGACTTCGGCTTGCCCCCCATTCTCCGAATCGGCATGCTGCGCCCAGCCAAAATTGATGTTCGGGGCAAGAATAAACATTCCTGAACGGTTTGGATTGACCTCACTCCCAAGACGGATCCTAAACTATGATATATTATATAGATAAAACTAGCAGATCATCAAGCCAAACCACTCTCCCTCAGAGGACAACCTAAGAAACAGAAACGTGTCTCGTGCCTCGTAACATTAGAAAGATCTCACTATCTGCGGTCAACCAAGAGTCAAACATACAAATCGGTTGGTAAGGGAGTAGAGTTCTCACAAATAATATAGAGTCGTCAAGATCACTAATAATAACGCTCATATTGTGAAAGGAGATAAGGTGGTGGTGGAAAATTTAAGAAATGTCATAACGAAAAATATAAATTTCAAGTGATTTTAAAGAAAAACGCGGAAGTAAGAAAAGTGGAGAAAGAAAATTAGGAACGGCAGGTAAATAGCTCTTGGCGGAAAAAATAGAGAGTCGCTAAGACAGGTGTTGACTTAGCTGGTAAATTAAGACGAGATACAAATAGTGTTTATAAAAGTATTAAATTATTCATATTTGTAAGTTTATGTCACCTTCCACAAGTAGATTTCACGCTGTTCTTGCCCGTCTTTCCGTCAACTTTGTAATTCATGTAGTCAATCGAAGGAGGTAAGAAAGAGAAGAATGAAAATCGGAAACAGGGCCTCACCCCTGTTCTCCGAGGCAGAGATCCTTTTTGCACTCGAGGGCCATATATATATAAGGTGAAAAATACGGTAGAATCCTTGTAAGACAATACATGGCATGTCTTAGATGTATCACTTGTAAAGGCTATTGCAAACACTCCCACTGCATATGTCACTTGTGCAATAAGGTGGCCTAGTCTTCAACTTAAGACAGTGAAGTGTGGGCTATGGTACATGTATTTGAGTAATCTAGGATGGTTGGTGCCTACTTTTCCTTCCGGCGGGAGGAAATAAGAAATGTCCTAAACGGAACGAGGTTATGAAATTCTGCGCGTCGGTCCACAGATAGACCCAACCGTGATCTGCCCGGGACCCTCGCAGCAACCCTTGCGAATGAGTCGAGAGGATGACTCTACACAGCTGAGCGTAGAGAGATAGATTAAGGAGAGCGAGAGAGAGAGGGGAAGTTTGTGCATTATCTTATTAGTTAGTCTTGGTAAATTCCAATGTGCTAACGAGGTTGAATAGAGCGCATTGCCATTATTCCGTGGTTCCATTGGTTGTATGAAAATTGATCTGTTAGTATTACTTGTTTATTGGCTAACTATCAAATAAACCAAACACGAGGAAATTGCTCTAAAACCCACTCTATGACTGTTCGAAGTGATTTTCGGCCTATGAACTATATATATCTATATATAGGCATATAATGTATATATACTATATATATTAATTATATATATATATATGATAATATATATATAATAAATATAATAAAATATATATATAATATATATTCAGTATTATTTATTGGTGGTCAAAATTCTTGAGTATGCAAATCAATTATAATTATATATATAAATAATATATAATATATATATATATATTATATATAATAATAATATATAATTATATATAATATATATATATATAATATATAAGTGATAACACTCAGTAAAAAAAATTAGTAATTTTAAATGGAAAAATTAAATCGAATACGAATTCAATATTCCTGTATTATAAATAGCTAAGAAGTTCAATTTTAGTAAAAATTTGTAGCAGTAATAAATAGTATTTACTAAATAAATATGAAAAGCTTATTATTACAAACTCCAACTCCAAACGAGAAAATAAATAGGCTAATACAGGAAAATAAAACTACTGGGTCTGCCGACATAATAGCTTCTAGCTCTAGAAAGGTAGCTGCTCAAGCAGTATGGCAGACAACACGCACGATGCTCCTCGTTGAAAAAAAGAGCAATGATCCAAATATAAATTATATGCAATACTTGAGCGTAATCCAGTCGACATGTATTAAAAATTTTTATGAATTAGTTACGTTATATCTAATTTATTAATA
>JABUQX010044483.1:2500-10000 GCA_015478945.1 Trachelipus rathkii
AAAAAAAAGAATCTTATTTAACAGATAATAAAAAGTACACAAAATCGACTTTATGAAACTTTTACAAATTTTAGTTTAAAATAAATAAAATCTCTTATTTCTGATTTTCCCTCGGATTATAAAATGCATTTCTTAGTTTTATCCATTTAGGAATATATATATATATATATATATATATATATATATATATATATATATATATATATATATATATATATATATATATATATATATATATATATATATATATATATATATATATATATATATATATATATATATATATATATATATATATATATATATATATATGCGCCCTCAGCGCAGACAAGAGGAGGGACTTGTTTCTACTGGAATACGAAAGAAAGAATGTGGTCTATTGCAGTTATAAGACAAAATATAGTTATAAACTTGTACACTGTAAATAATTCATTTAATTTGGCAATTTAAGAAAAAAAACGGCCCTTTATTAAACCAGGGAGCAATAAAAAAACTAGGAACGAAATGGGGTCATGTCAATTTTTTCTTACGTTCTTTGGTGAAGTTTTGTTAATAATGAAAAAGTAAAATTTACCCAAGGAAAGAGAAAATAAGTTATTCAATATTTACAGTATTGGTGAAGCTCGATAAATTTTTAATTCTTTTCTTTTTAATTTTTATTTATATTTTAAGTTTTTTTAAACAATTTTATTTAATTATTAACTGTATTGGTGCTAAAAAAAATGTTCAAAATTGTTCTTCAGTATTTTATTTATTGTTCTTTATGTTTCTTATGGTATTTAATTACATTACATTAAAACAAAGAGGAATTAAATATTTGACAACCAGTGTGTGTTAAATTCGGTAACTACTTGCGGGAGGTAACATAAATCATTATTTTTAATTTGAAATTTGATTACCTTAGATTAGGTTACGTTATGTAACGTAATGATTAAGTCAGGTTAGGTTAGGTTATATTAGGTTAGGTTATATTAGGTTAGGTTAGGTTAGGTTAGGTTAGGTTAGAGTTAGGTTAGGTTAGGTTAGGTTAGTTTAGGTTAGGTTAGGTTACGTTAAGTTAGGTTAGGTTAAGTTAAATTAGGTTGGATAAGGTTACATAGGTTAGATTATGGGGTAGATTAGATTATATTGCATTAGATTAAGAAAGTTCAATTTTGTTAAAAATAAAATTTAATTTATTTCACAGGTTTGTGCTAATTAATCCAATATGCATTGGTGAACAAAACATGACGGTGGAAAGTGCGTGGAGTGTTTTTAAATATAAAACTAAAATACAAAAAGGAATGAACATAAAGATGATTGATTCATATATTTGCGAGTATGCGTGGAGTAAAAGAAATGAAGGAAAAATCTATTTGAAATAATATTAAAGGATATTGCAGTATTTTATACATACATACAACAATATATATATATATATATATATATATATATTAATATGTAATATATATATATATATATATATATATATATGTATATATATATATATAATATAACTGCTATATATAATATATATATGTATATGTAATATATATATATATATTTATATGTATATAATAATAATATATATATAATAACTTTTATATATATATATAATATATATATATATATATATATATATATATAATAATAATAATTTATATAGATATATATAATATATATATATAGATAATAACAACTTAATAATATATGTATTTATTATAAAGGTAAAAGTGTTGACGTTTTAAGGCTTCGAAAGCTAATTAGTGTCAATTACCATTAATTTAAGTAATTTTTTTACCAAACATTTTAAAAATTTCAACTAAGTTGTAAAAATTTAACCTAAAATTTTATGAGTTAGAGAAAAACGTAAGGATTTATTGACATGAGCCACGAAATGGTTGTTTGGTTGAATGGTTCATTTGAGGGATTTTTTACGAATTTTCTTAATTTTCCCATTAAATAAAAAAGATATGTAATAAAGTTTAATCTATAGTACGGTAATGTCTATAGTTATATTTACATTATATACATATACAACTTACTCGCGCTGCGTGCGAGTTAATTGTTACACTGCCCCGCGGGCATATGGAGCGAGCGCTTCAGCGAGTGGTCTGTCATGCATACACGCCAGCCTGCCGTGCATTTACTCTATGGTATTAGTTTCAGTTTTTATTTAACTCAATAAATATCTGATGAAAAAATAATTTAACTACAAGATACAATAATTTTGAAAATGAAAAAAAAAATTTATTTATGACAAAATAAAAGTACACAAAATCGACTTTATGAAACCACAAATTTAATTTAAAATAAATAAAATCTCTTATTTCTGAATTTTCCCTTGGATCACAAAATGTATTTACCATCTTTACGAAGTTTAAAATTTTTATTGCTCTCTGGTTTAATAAAGGTCCAAAAAAACTTGATTATCTTAAAACTTTATTAAAAAACAGTAATATTTCTTTCGTTCTATATTTTATAATTTAAATAAATCATTACCAATTATATTTTATTTTGTAAACTCAAGAAATTCAGTTGGCAGCCTTGCAAAACTTCTTCAATATTCCTTGTTGAGAGTTGAGCTTTAAGGTGGCTCCACACATGCAGAGTTTGTCGAACCCTTTGCCAAACACCCAATGTGTGTATGGGTCATTTTGGCAAGCTTTGCTCATTTGCTTGGTTTGCCAAATACACAAATCTTTTCCACAAGCGATGGAAAAGATTTGTGTATTTGGCAAACAAAGTAAATGAGCTAAGCTCTGCCAAAAATGACCCATACACGCATAGGGTGTTTGGCAAAGGGTTCGACAAACTCCGCATGTATTAAATGCATGTATTAAATGAGTCACAGGAGATTTTACTCTCCCTCAGCAGGATACGAACGCTGGACTCCGCGTCGCTGAGTGAACAGCAGCCGAGAGCTTTATCCACTAAGCCATCCACTTTCCCAAAAAAGAAAGTTTCAAGCATAGCTTTTAAAGCTCTCGGTTTCGAATCCCATAATTGCTGAGTACTCAAAGGCCTGGCCCCCAAAGTATTAAATGAGTCACAGGAGATTTTACTCTCCCTCAGCAGGATACGAACGCTGGACTCCGCGTCGCTGAGTGAACAGCAGCCGAGAGCTTTATCCACTAAGCCATCCACTTTCCCAAAAAAGAAAGTTTCAAGCATAGCTTTTAAAGCTCTCGGTTTCGAATCCCATAATTGCTGAGTACTCAAAGGCATGAGTCACAGAAGATTTTACTCTTCATCAGCGGGATTCGAACACTGGACCTCCGCGTTGCTGAGGTAACAGTAACCGGCGCTTTATCCACTAAGCCATCCACGTCCCCAAAAAAGAACGCTTCAAACGTAGCTTTTACCCAAAAACCTACAGATTATTTATATAATATCTACACTGTATATATATATATATATATATATATATATATATATATATATATATATATATATATATATATATATATATATATATATATTATATATATATATATATATATATATATATATATATATATATATATATATATATATATATATATATATATATATATATCAGAATATATATATCGTGGTGCCTTGACATGCAGGTACCCCAACAACGAGATTTCCGGGATACGGTTGTCACTCGGTCGATTTTTGCTTTGGTGCGAGGCCAAGGAATTTGAGGTACAGAGCCATAAGTTCAGAGTTTATTGAAAGGAAGCACCCAGAAAAAGTTGCAACTGGTCGTGCATCGGAGCTATTTAATGACACTTGCCTAACTCATTTGCGAAACATTCTGAAAGGGAGGAAGAAACAAACTTCCTTGGACAGGTTTTTCTTGAAACGGTCTGCAAGTGTAAGTGAGGAAAATGAAGTTGAGCTCAAGTTGTGTCTGATATCCAATGTAAATATACACTTTATAAAACCAGTTTGTTTCTTTACATTCTCTTTTATTATGTTTTTATACAATATTTGTTGTTTATAAATAGTTTTTCTTATTTAAAAGCACGTAACAAAAAAATACTGGGGTGGATTTTGGGGGCTGGAACGGATTAATGGCATTTCAATTAATTTCCATGAAAAAAATTGATTTGATATACGAGCAAATTTAGTTACGAGCTCAGTAACGGAAAGAATTAGATTCGTAAGTTTTTTTTTAAACTTTTTTTCCCTATATTGTTAGTATATGATACTAGCAATTAATTAAGATGATGATGAGAAAGATACGAAATTTGGAAACATTAAAAAATTAATATAAAATAAGCAAAACGTTAATTTTGCTTGAGAAAGAAAACGGGATTTTAGCGTGAAAGAATTTAAGGTAACACAAAAAATAATGTTTGTGGGTAAAATACGTTCCGTATTGTTATATATATATATATATATATATATATATATATATATATATATATATATATATATATATATATATATATATATATATATATATATATATATATATATATATATATATATATCTGTGTATATATATAACAAAACATATCATAACGAACTTAGAGGGCAGTAAACTGCAACCTAACCTATATGGATCGACGATGCAGTAAAACTCAACCTAACCTATATGGATCGATCTACGATGCAGTAAATTTCGACCTAACCTTCATGGATATACTTTGCCGTAACAGATTTTCTCTTGTTTTCGGGCAAGATTTTTGCACTACAGAAAATATCCCGAGACGTCGCTCTGTCTCGGGCGCTGCCAAACGTACGATGCGTAAAAAAGTACGATATTATTAAATAATTACTTTTTTTTGTATTTAAAATTTTTTGATCCTGCTCATCAGCTCATATATAATAATAACAATAATAATAAAGAATAATATAAAATAATAATAATAATAATAATAATAATAATAATAATAATAATAATAATAATTATTATTATTATTATTATTATTATACATTCACTTTTGTCCCGCTTGAGCGGGGTAGTGGTGCGTACAGCCTCCCTCATTCACACCCCCTCTCATCTCGCCCTCACCCACCTCCTCCACCCCACTCTATCCCTCGCCAACACCCTACCCTCTTCCTCCCCCATCCCTCCCTCCTCCAGCATCTCCTTTATTCCATCCATCCACCTCCTTCTTGGTCTCCCCCTTCCTCTCCTTCCTATCCCCTCCGCCTCCCAAACTCTTCTAACCACTCTCTGTTCCTCCATTCTCACTAAATGCCCATACCATCTTAACATTCCCTTCTCCGCTCTTCCCACCAGACCATTCCTCCAATCACATCTCTCCCTCACCACCCTATTCCTAATCCTCTCCCTTCTACTGACCCCACAAACCGCTCTCAACCCCTTCATCTCAAATACTTCCAACTTTTTCCTAGACCTGGCATTCAACGTTTCACACCCATACAGCACCGCTGGTACACAGATTTTCTCAAACATACTTATCTTAACTTTCTGTGATAGATCCCCCCCTTTCCATATTTCTCTCAGACCACTCAAAGCTCTCATTCCTTCACCTATTCTATGCTCTATCTCCTCCTTCATCCCTCCCCCCTTACCCAACTCCATCCCTAAATATCTAAAAATCTTTACTTCTTCCAATACTACACCCCCTACTCTGACCTCTAACCCCTCCCCCTCCTCTCTCTCCTCCTCCTCAAACACTAACACTTTACTCTTACCTGGGTTTATTTTAAGCCCCTTTTGTCCACACATTCTCTCAAACTCCCTCACCAAATACCTCAGCCCTTCCACGCTCTTCGCCACTAGGGCAGTATCCGCAAACAGTATCATGTTCACTTCCCTTCTATCATTCCCATTCATTAATTCCACCCCCCCTCCCCTCCCTCACCATTCCTCTGCAAACACTCTCCATAAACAAATTGAATAGCCACGGCGACATTACACACCCCTGCCTCAATCCACACACCATCCCAAACATCTCACTCTCCCCTCCTAACACTCTCACACACATTCTACTATTCCTATAAAAGGCCCTAATACCTTTGCCTAATCCCCACCCCATTTTCCTCCAACACCCTCCATAATTCACCCCTATTTACTCTATCATATGCTTTCTCTAAATCTAAAAAACACCCATACACTTTCCCTTTCCTCTCTATACTTTTCTCCACAAGCATCTTTAATGTAAACACTTGATCCACACACCCTCTTCCCTCCCTAAACCCTCCTTCCCCTATTCTCCCCTCCGTTAAACCTCTTACTCTCTCAATCAGTATTCTTCCGTACACTTTCCCTACCACACTTAAAAGACATATACCTCTATAATTTCCACATTCCATCCTATCCCCTTTCCCCTTATACAGAGGAACCAAACAACCATCCTCCCAATCCTGTGGTACCTCACCACTCCTCCAACATATGTTATATAATCTATACAGCCATTCCTCCACCCCTCTACCTCCCTTCTGCAACATTTCCATTCTCACACCATCCAGACCTGCGGACTTCCCTTTTTTTCCTTTATTCACAGCCCTAATAATTTCCTCCATTTGTATTTCATCCTCCCCCTCCCTCCCCACTTCATTTCCATCCTCACCTCTTGCATTTCTTCCTCCCCTACCCCACCCCCTTCATTCAATAGTCCACTAAAGTACTCCCCCCACCTCTTCCTCACCCTATCCTCTCCTCCTATCCACTCCCCATCTCCTCCCTTAATCCTCTCCCCCAACCCCTCCTTCTTCTTCCTTTTTTTATTAACTTCTTTCCAGAACAACTTACTCCCCGATTCAAAATTTTCCGTCACTTTTCTACACCATTCCCCTTTTGCTCTTCTCTTCGCCCTCTCCACCGCCCTCTTTGCTTCCACTCTAACCCTTCTATATTCTTCCCATCTATCTTCTCTCCTACTTCCCAACCATTTCACATAAGCCTCCTTTTTCCTTTTCACCACCTCCTTCACCTCCTCACTCCACCATTCACTCCCTTTCCTTCTGCTTGCCCCCACCCTTTTTACTCCACATACCCTTCTGGCCTCTTCACATACTGCCTCTCTGAATCTCTTCCACTCCCCCTCCACCTCCCCAATTCCCGTCCCTCTCACGTTTCTCCACCTGCCCTCCATACCTCTCCTAAACTCCCTCCCACACACTATCTCCTCCAATTTTTCCACCTTTATCACTTCCACTCTCCTCTTTTCTCCCCTCTCCCTAACCATCACCTCTCCTCCCACCCTTATCCTGGCAACCACCAAATAGTGATCCGATATCCCCCTCCCCGCCCCTCTAAATACATTTACATCTAACAATCTACCTCTATCCTTCCCATTTACACACACATAATCTAGTAACGCCTTCCCCCCCGTTATCTCACTCTTCCATGTATACTTATGATTCTCACTTTTTTTAAACCACGTATTCCCCACTATCATTCTTCTTTCGACACACAACTCTACCAGACTTTCTCCATTAGCATTCCTCTCCCCTACCCCAAAAGGTCCTATTATTCTTCCCACCCCCACCCTTCCCACTCCCGCATTCAAATCTCCCAATAGACAAATTTTTTCATTTACCCCAAAACTTTCCCAACACTCATTCAGCTCT
>JABUQX010044483.1:12500-30000 GCA_015478945.1 Trachelipus rathkii
ATATATATATATATATATATATATATATATATATATATATATATATATATATATATATATACAATATATATATATATAGTACAGCATCCAAGAAGAATCCCGGGCGTAATGACTGAAAACTATAGCATCTACGGGAGGAAGATAAATAACATTTTTGATCTCGGCAAGCAATTTCATCGATGAAACTTAAAAAAATATATATTTTATTCTAATATTTATTAATAACACCTTAAATATTAATATAATCTCAAACCTCGCAAGTGCACGCTGTGATTGACCTTGAATCATGCATTAGTTGACGATAGCAAAAGTTGCCAAATACCACTTTATTTTACGCTTTGGAGAAAATGTTAACTTTTCTTTTTATATCCTTTTTAGGGGGTTCGAGCCGACGGAGGGACAGAGGGGGACGAAGTCCCCCCCGTCGTCCCCCGGTAGGCCGAGAAACCCCGACTCTTGCCATCTTTAATTTTTACCCGTCGGGTATGGTTTAGTTATAAAAGAAAAAAATTCAACATTTGGCAACTTTCCGCGCTCCCTCCGACTACTCCAGCTTCTTCGTTTTGTCAAAAAACTGTAATTTTTTCAACAATTTTTAACAAATTTAATTTTTTAAAAAGCGTTATTTTTTTTATTTTTTTTTAATTTCAGGGGTAAAAATGTCTCCTGATTAATAAAATGATATTTATTTTCGTGTAGCTGTTATAGTTTTTTAGTTACATGCCTGGCCTTTTCGGGATGCTGAATATATATATATATATATATATATATATATATATATATATATATATATATATATATATATATATATATATATATATATATATATATATATATATATATATATATAGGCTCTTGTTGATTATCAGCTTCCAGTTAAGCTTAAGCCGATTTTATTTTAAAACCTACTAAATCGAACACAATGAACACCGACGCTCATAGCATTAAAACTTTTTTTTCTAATTAGTTAGTTATTGAAACAATAGAAAATTAAATAAATTACTTTTTTTGTAAATCACACAACGAAAGTTAAAGTAATGGACTAATTATTTTGAGAAATTTTAGTTTTTACTTTTTTTTTGTAAAATAAAACAAAAAAAGAAGAATTGACCAAATCCTAGATACGTACGTTTCACTAAATTTCTGACACCTTTTCAATACACTTTTATACAACCTAGGCTAAATATTGTGTAAGGCTTTGATTTTGCGATAGAATTTTTTGTAAAGAAAAGGCATTTCTTTTATGCATTATTTTGCTTCACTACCTTTGTTAAAGGAAAATTTTTTTAGACATGAATTTATTAATTCAAATATTTAGTACAATATAATAATAATAATAATAATAATAATAATAATAATAATAATAATAATAATAATAATAATAATAATAATAATAATAATAATAATAATAATCTATTCAGTTTTTAAGCAATTTTATTTAGTCAATTACTATGCGAGTAAGTTGAGGTTAAGGTTCAAGGAAGCATATATTTCCATTAGGGGGCTCGAGCCGATGGGGGACAGAGGGGGACGAAGTCCCCCCCGTCGTCCACCTAGAGGCCGAGAGACCCCGACTCCTGATATCTATGCGGTCTACTCTAGGGTATTCGTTAGTTTTAAATTATAAAAGGACTGTACATAAAAATGTAAGTATATATATATATATATATATATATATATATATATATATATATATATATATATATATATTGACGTAAATATATAAATATATATCTATACGATATAGCTGATATATATATATATATATGATAAACATCAGTGAGAAATCCCTGACATCAGGTTGTAAAACGCAGCTCAGAACACAATGTTTTATTTCTTGCTTAGTAGGAACTGAACTGAATAGATGTTACTAAGTGTTTCTTCCTTTTGGCTTTATGTTGAATGAAGTTCAATGCTGTACTTTGCTTTTATTTTCTTTGTTTACTTTAGCAAAGTTGACAGTTTTGTTGTTTCAACAGCCTGCTTGAGTTTCTGCAATGGCTTATATTGCTTGCAGTATCTTCTAATTATCAGGTTTTTCTTATGTATTGGGCTTTCTTTAGCTTTTATTCTAATTGCAAGCCCTTAATCTTGCCCCACCTTGTATTCTGCATTTGTCATCAATTTTTTCTGTGTTGCAATCAATTTTTGCTTTTCTACCTTTCTAATATTTTGGTCATTTTTTGTAACCATAGTTGATGTTCACATAGTATGAATAGTAATGAATTTTCTTTAATTTTCCTTTTTATTTTTTATTATTATTATTATTTTTTTCTTATATTTTAATGCAAAATATAACATATTCCCCCTTTTGCTAAGAATATTAAGTTTTCTTGTTATTCTTAGTTTCCTTAGAGTTTACAATTCTGTTGTCTTCTTGTTATAATCCTGCACTTTCTCTCAGCAAGATTAATTTTGTTATTGGTCTTTTCAAAATTGTTGTATTTAAAGTATTCTTGTCTTTATTTATTTTCACATCTACTATTCTCACTCTGTTTGAGTCATCTTTGTAAACCTTTACTACTTTTCCTAAATTCCACATATTTCTTGGTTTGAAGTCATCTATTAAAAGGACTAAATCTCCCACTTGGTGTGATTCTTTTTCTGCTAACCATTTACTTCTTTTTTGCAATAAAGGGACATATTCTTTGATCCATCTTTTCCAAAACAAATCAGCAAGATACTGAACTTGTTTCCATCTTTTATATAAGTAGCAATCTTTGTCCTGAAATAATCCTGGAGGAAAAGTTATATTTCCTTTAAGGGTTAATAGATGATTTGGTGTCAAAGCTTCTAAGTTTTCTAAATCATTTGAAAATTCTGTTATTGGTCTATTATTTATAATGAATTCTATCTCACAGAACAAAGTGTTCAAGTTATCATCTGTCAACCTTATTGGCTGTTCTAAGAGTGAAGCTTGTAATATATTTCTTACAGTTCTAATATGTCTCTCAAAATGACCTCCTTTATGAGAACTATGAGGTGGTTGGAATATCCACTGTATTTCTTTTTGCTCAAAAAATTTATTTACTTGCTTATTATTCCAAATTTTAACTTGTCCTTTTAATTCTTTGTTAGCTTTCACAAAGTTCAATCCATTATCTGATCGGATCAATTTCACATTGCCTCTGCGGCTTATAAATCTTCTTAGAGCATTGATAAAAGCATCAGTATCTAATGAATATAACATTTCTAAATGTATTGCTCTGCTACTTAAACATGAGAATATTAATCCATATCTTTTTTCTCTTACCTTCCCTCTTCCCCTTACTACAAGAAAAGGGCCAAAGGCATCTATACCAATACTTGTAAATGGTGGTATATCACATTCTAATCTATCTTTGGGCAAATCTCCCATCAACTGCTGAGTTGGCCTTGTATGGAGCTTCCTACATATTATGCAATCTTTTAAAATCTTCTTAATACTTCTACTTGCTCCAATGATATAGTACTTCTCTCTTAAAGCATTTAAAACTGTTTGTTTTCCTAAATGTCCATTAATTCTATGGTAATGTCTCATTATTAACATTGTAACATGACTATTTGGCAAGATAATTGGATGTTTAAAATCAAATGATACATCATTCAGATTTTTATTCCTCCCACCTACCCTTAATATTCCATTATCATCTAAAAATGGTAGGAATTTTGCCAAAATGTGCCTCTTTGGTAAGGCTTCTTTCTTTTTTATTTTGTATTGTATATCATGAAATTCTTTATTTTGTACATATTTGTAAATAGCCTTTTCTGCATTTTTTAATTCTGTGATTGTCATTGCACCTTTATTCCAGGCTTTTTTATGCAAATTTTCTTTAACTCTTAAAATCCATGCTACTTTTGTTTTTAATTTCATCCAATCTGAGACAGAATGTATGAGCTTGTCTGTTGAACTTTCTTGTAGTTGTATGGTGGCTATTACAGGTTTACTTTTTATAATTTCATCATTTTCATCATCTAATTTATTTTCTTTATTTTGCTCAGGCCATTGAGCTTTGTCTTTGTACAAAAATTCTGGACCAGTGCTCCATAGTTTATTGTTCAAAAACTCATTAACAGATATTCCTTTACTTGCTATATCTGCAATATTTAGCTTGCCTGGTACATAATTCCATTGGCTTATATCTGTTTGTGATCTAATATAATTAACTCTATTATGTACAAATCTTTTAAACCTTTTTGATTCATTTTTAATATATTGTAATACAATTTCACTATCTATCCAAAAATACTCTTTACTTATGTTCATATCTAATTCATCTTTCAAAATTTGGTGTATGTTAACTGCTAATTTGGCTGCACTCAATTCTATTCTTGGTATAGTTAACATCAAATTTTTATTTAATGGTATCAATCTTGTTTTAGATAACACCAATGAACAATATTTTTCATCATTCTCTCCAATGAACCTTATATATGCTACTGCAGCATATGCAATTTGAGAACCATCTGAAAAATAATGTAGTTCTACACTTTTATACTTTAGACAATTTGGATTATATGGCCTAGGAACTTGAAAATCATTTAGCTTATTAACATCACTTAGCCATTTTATGTAACATTTTTTTATATCTAATGGAATTTCATCATCCCAGTTAACTTTTCTATCGCATAAATTTTGAAATATTTTTTTGGCTACTAGTAGTACTGGACTAATAAAACCCAGTGGATCGTATATGGAAAAAATGCAACTGAGTATGCTTCTTTTTGTCAAATTTTTATTTTGTATATCTACCCTAGCTTTCATTAAATCTATTTCTGGGTCCCAACTTAAGCCTAATACTTTTTGTGAAGGCAATTTATCTAAGGATAAGTTTATTTCTTTAAAATCTTTACTTAAGTCTTGTTTATCAATATTTTCTAAAAATTTCTTTGAATTACTAGCTACTTGATGCAGATTAAACCCACTAATTTTTAAAATTTCTTTAACTTCTTTATAAATTGCTACAGCCTCATTTTCTGATTTCACAGACTTTAAACAATCATCTACATAGAAATTTCTAAGTATTGTATCTTTGGCTAAATTACTGAATTTTTCTGCTTCAATTACATTTGTAGTTTGCTTCAAGACATAATTTGCAATTGAAGGTGAGCTCACACTTCCAAATATATGAACTTTAACCCTGTATTCTTCTGGAGTTTTATCTAAATTACCATCAGGAAACCATAGGAAGCGCTGATAATCTTTATCTTTATCAAGTACCTGTATTTGATAAAACATCTTCTCTATATCTGCTATGAAAGCATATTTCTCTTTTCTGAACCTTAAAAGGATGCCTTGTAGATTGGAAATATAATCTGGACCTGTGAGTAAACTATTATTTAAAGAAATACCATTGTATGGCAAAGCTGCATTAAATACTACTCTCAATTTTTTCTTTTGTGGATGGATTACACTATGGTGTGTTAAATAGAATCTGTCATTGTTTAATAGTTCATGTTGCTCAACTTTTTCTGCAAAATTTAGTTTTAACATTTCATTTATGCTATCACTATACTGTACAAAATATTCTTGGTCTTTTAAAAATTTACTTTTTAATGAGAACAGTCTTGCTAATGCTTGATTTTTGTTATTAGGAAAATGCTGATTTTCTTTTTTAAATGGTAAACCAACTTGAAATTTACCTGTAATTGTTCTTTGTAATGTATTTTCAACCTTATTTTTCCACCTTTGATCTTCAACACTGTCACAGACTTGTTCAGGATTCTTTTCAGAAAACTCTCTTAAGCAATATTTTTCAAGCAAATTATCATCTTCTTGTTGTATTTGGGTCTTATGACATCTTAAACTCATGAAAGCTGGTATACCATCTGGTGTCGAACCTTGTAAAGCCCATCCAAATAAATACTTAACTGCAAAGGGAGAGTTATAATGATGACCTTCTACTACTTCTATTGGTTTTAACAATTTACTCTGGTTCATCCCTATTAATAATCCAATTTTTGATTCTATAAAATTGAAGGGCACATGATTCAAGTATTCTAATCCATTTATATCTTTGATAGATGGACTCTCTTCCATTTTAAAGGGCCAATTTTCTTTGCAGTATATATTATTTATGGTTTCAGATTTCCTCATCTCAATATCATAGATTTCTAGATTATTTAAAATATATGTTTTTATTTTATGTTGTCCATACATGGTAGTAATATCTATATCTTTCTGAGGTTTCATATATGACATACCTAGTTCTGCAGCTAAATTTAAATCCATAAAACATGCTGATGAATATGTATCTAGACCCATGTATGTCTTAATCACTTTATCTTTACCTTTAAGCTTTATTTTAACTGGCACTGCAGGATAAAATAGCTTTTTATTACTTACTTTTGTCTGAAAGGTTTTTGCTTCATTACTTCCTGATTCTTTTGACTCTACCTTTTTATCTTTATCCTCTAAATTCACAGTGAGTGCTGCTGGTGAGGGGTTTGAGCCATCTTGCTCTTTCTTTGTTGAATTGGCACTATCTTTTTCTCTATGCAGAAATGTTAAATGTTGCTTATTACATTTTTCACATTTTTCTGGTCTTTTACAATTACTACTAAAATGATTTGATCTGAGACACTTAAAGCATAATTTATTGTCTTTAATGAACTTTATTATTTCATCTTGGCTTTGTTTTTCTAGAATTTTGCATTTATTTATACTATGATTGTCTTTTTTACAAAAATTGCAAAACTGTGATTTATTATTATTATTACTACTACTTTTACTACTACCATAATTCCTTTTATTGTCATTATTATTATTCCATTTATTATTATTATTATTATTATTATTATTATTATTATTATTATTATTATTATTATTATTATTATTATTATTATTATTATTTCTATGGTCATTATTATTTTCCTTTGTATAAAGTGACTTACCTTTTTCACTTTGTAATTTTGTTTGCTTTGGTTTTGTACCAATGCCAAGTTCTCCAAATAAAGGTGTATTCATGATCCTTGCTTCTTTTTCAACAAACTTTGTAAATGTACTAAAATTTACCTTTTTATTTTCTTCATACATACTATCAACTTTATTTCTCCACTTATCACGCTGCTTGTAGGGAAGTTTTTTAACTATTCTATAAATAGCACCAGTAGAATTCAATTCATTCAATGGAGTAATATTTTCCATTGCATTATTAATAGCATCTAAAAACAAAGAAAAATCTGCCATAGCTTCACCATCCTCATTCTTGATTTCATTCCAGTCTTCTAACTTTTTCAAATATGTATTTGCAATAACTTGTTCATTTCCATATTGTTTTTCGAGTTTTTCTACTGCCTTTTTATAACTTATATTTTCATCCAAATGCATACAACTTCTTACTATATTTTCTGCTTTACCTTCTGTATACTTAATTAAATAGGAAAGCTTGTTCATTTCATTTTCACATTTTCCTTCTATATTGGTTTTAAAAACTAGCATAAAATCTTTAAATTTAGTTGGATCCTTTCCATTAAATATTTCAGGCTCACATGTTGGAAGAGGATTATTAATAGGCCTACTCACTTCTAACTTTTGTTTTAAAATTTCTACTAATTTAGACTCCTGATTATTATTTATTTCAGTTTGTGTTAAATTTACATTTTTATTTTCATTTTTTACAGAAGTATCGCTAATACTGAAAATTGGACTTTCTAATTTTTGTTCAATTTTTATAAGACTCTGCTCTAGATTTTTTATATGACTACTATGTTGGTACAAATCTAAACTTTCTTGTTCCCTTTTCTTTGCCAAGTATTGTTCATGCTCTTGTAATTTTATTTTACTTTTTTCTATCTCAAGTAACAAAGATTGGGCTATTGCACTTTTTGAACTAGCTACACTTGCTTTACTCACTTTACTTGATACATTACTAGCACTATCTTGTGGTCTAATCTTTGGTTCATATTTATTCATATATTTTGAAATATCACTTTTTAACTCATAATATGGCTTTAGTTTTAATGTAAGCCACTGCTGTATTTTATCTGACTCTACAGATTCTGCTTTTAGTTCACTACAAGTATTTTTTAAGGATTCTACTTTTGCATCTAATTGAAGTTCATCAGTTTTAATTTCGAGACTTAAATCTAAGTCATTTAAGAAAGCATGCCATAATTTGCCTTTAATAATGTTAATTTTAAAGGTAATCGCTGCTAATTTTCCTGAAGGAACCTTAAAACCTCCTTCAGTTGTTTCAGTTTCATCGATATCGATATCGATATCGCTCATTTTTTATTATTATAAAAAAAAAAAAATATTAAAATTAAAAATATTTATCGAACTCATTCACTCATTTTATTTTATGTAAAATAAAAAAAAATAAAGGAAGGATGTTATTTTTTAACACAATTTATATATACAGATAAATTTTATATTTCGTATATGAAAGTTTACCTGTATATATTTTTTATTTATTTTATTATTTTTATTTTGCTATACTTATTTATACTTATTGTCAATCGGATGACGATCATTCCTCACATCTGAGTGACAGCTTTGTGTTCTTCATCCAAGCTTCTAATTAGAAGAACTATGATAAACATCAGGTGATGAAAGTACTCCATTCGACATTTCTTCTTTATTTGAACATATTGGAAATATACGAATAGGTTCTAAAAATATAAAAATATAACAAACTATAAATATATAAAAGTACAAATACTAAATGCTAAAAAATAAACATAATAATTATACATAATTGTTCCATAAATTCATTGAAAATAGATATTTAATAAAAAAATATTGGACTTTTTATTTATTTTTGTCCTTATTAGCTTTTGTTTGAAAACTCATAGATGTTACTTATTTATATTAATACCACATTCACACCAACTATATTAATACCTATAAATATAACTATTACCTTCTAATTACTGATGTTTTGGATGTCAGAATGGCTGAGATTAGGGTGGTGGCTTAAGTGTTACTCAAATTGTAGGGCTGCTGCTTTATCAATAAAGTTGCTTGAAGATTGCTCTAATATTGAAAAAGAGTTTCTTAGTTGTTCTCAGGTTTCTTCTATAGCTTCTTTATTAATTGTTAGGATTTCACCTCAAAATTTTCTTCCTTGTAAAACCCTGGCTTTGGCTTCTTAAATAGTTTTGCTTTTAGGATTCAGCTTGAAGTATTAGTCAATTGCTTATAATTCCACCTCAATTGTTTCTTTTTCTTCTTTGTGAAATTAATAAGCTCTTGAATGAATAGATGGTACTAAGTGTTTCTTCAATTTCTTCCTAATGTTGATTGAAGTTCAAATTCTGTACTTTGCTTTTATTTTCTCAATTTACATTTGGCAAAGTCAGTTTTGTTGCTTCAGCAGCTTGTTTGAGTTTCTGCAATAGCTTGTATTTGCTTGCAGTATCTCCTAATCTATTATTTTTTCTTAATATTTGGCTTTCTTTAGCTTTTATTCTATTTGCAAGCCCTTTTATGTTGCCCCACCTTCAATTCTGATTTCCTCAGCAATTTTCTCTGTGTTGCAATCAATTTTTGCTTTTCTACATATCTAATATTTTGGTTATTTTTTGTAACCATAGTTGATGTTCACATAGTATGAATAGTAATGAATTTTCTTTAATTTTCCTTTTTTATTTTTTATTATTATTATTATTTTTTTTTTCTTATATTTTAATACAAAATATAACAATATATATATCATGTTCATTAATAAATGTTTTTGTTTATTTTATCTTCTCTTTTGGGGATATTTCTGTAATAATTAAAGAAACTTAAAATATGACATAATACAAATGAGAAAAATGAAATACCTATTCTTTGAATGCTTTCTTATCAAATGCTGTAAATAATCCATCCTTTACTGATAATTTTATAAATGCCCAGTTTTTTTTTGGCGGGCATTTATGATGGGCAAATGCCTATTTTATAAATGCCTGCCCACTGGGAATTTCCAAGCATACATCACTAGGCACTGAGTTTCGATACCGATAGATAAAAAGAGCTTACAGTCGGATCCCTAGTGGTGTTTACTCTTTAAATCAATTAAAAAAAAACTATTTTAAAAAGAAATAAAAACCATTTTAGCACAAAAAAAATAGTTTAATAGGATAAAATGCTATGAAATAAAGACTGAAAGAATATAAATAAGTATCTTACAAAGATCATTTGCAGAAGACAACTAAAAGCTGATTGAGTAATATACAGTTACTCACATTTAGATAACAGAAATAAGAATTAAGAAAACTTTTATAAGAAAATGGATAGAGGGCGTTTCCGAAAAAAAAATTACTAAGTACCTTGTATCGGTTTCTATAAAAACTCAGGTAATGTATATAAAGAAAAATTCCAATCATTTATATAAATTTAATTAACATCAATTAGAAAAATGAAAATTCGCTTTCTTTTGCCAATGCATTTTATTTATTAGAATTAAGGGCTGAACTCCTCCACAAGGCAACAGTTTCATCGACTTGCAAAGAATTTTTTTTATAAGATATAAATTTATTTTCCTTCAAAATAAAAATACAATCGAAATCTATATTTTAAAATCTATATTTTACATTTTAAAGATGTAATAATAAAATTGTAATAATAATGAAGAATAAATAAATAAATATAGCCATGATAATAAAAACAGCTTAAATCATTAATTGCGTTTCGGAAAGTACTCAAACTGGATACAACTTATATTCAATAAAAGTATTAAATACTCATAAAACTTTATTATTATTATTATTAAATTATTATTATTATTATTATTATTATTATTATTATTATTATTATTATTATTATTATTATTATTATTATTATTATTATTATTATTATTATTATTATTATTATTATTATCATTATTATTATTATTATTATTTAACATCAATTGGAAAAACCAATTAAAGGTGTTAAAACGGTAAATTTACTAATTATAATTTTAATTATAATTTCACACGTTATTAATTAATTTATTCAATTAAGTAATTAGGTCTGTCAGTTTATTGTCATAAAGAAAAGGTTCAGAAGTTACATTAACAAATCCGCTTAAGAAAAGCAATTTGCTTTAATAAGCTTACTCTTTTCTCTTCTTTATATATATATATACTATATATATATATATATATATATATATATATATATATCTTTATATAATATATATACATATATATATTTATATAATATATATATATATATATATATATATATATATATATATTCCTTAATTTTTTTTAAAAAAAATTTTTAAAAATTAATTTTATTTTTATTTTCAAAATTATCATTATTATTAATATTTTTATTATTATTATTATTATTATTATTATTATTATTATTATTATTATTATTATTATTATTATTATTATTATTATTATTATTATATTTAATATTATTATTATTATTATTATTATTATTATTATTATTATTATTATTATTATTATTATTATTATTATTATTATTATTATTATTATTATTATTATTTTATAATTAATATTATTATTATTATTATTATTATTAATTATTATTATTATTATTATTATTATATTATTATTATTATTATTATTATTATTAGTAGTAGTAGTAGTAGTAGTAGTAGTAGTAGTAGTAGTAGTAGATGTAGTAGTAGTACAAGTAGTAGTAGTAGTAGTAGTTGAACATGAAGTTATTTTATTCAGTAGAAAGTGATATAATAATTTGCGATTTTTATCAGTTATTTTAATATTCTTTTTTTATTAATTTTTTAAAGCACAATATATTGTTAGAGTTCTTTCGAAAATTTCCATTTAATAAACGAAATATTTATATTTAAGGTTAAAAAAATCTAAAAATAACCTATAAAAATTTTAAATATTTTTAATTTGATAATATTAAAAAAATCAAAATTGTTCAAAAAAAATTAAAAGCTCTGCATATATATATATATATATAATAATAATAATAATATAATAATATATATATATATATATATATAATATGTAATAATATATATATATAAATAATATATATATATAATATATGTAATAATAATAATATATATTTATATGTATATATAATAATAATAATAATATAATAATATATATATATAGTAATATAATAATAATAATAAAAATAAAAATAATAACAAAAAAAAAAAAAAAAAAATGTATATATATATATATATATATATATATATATATAATAATATATAAATATCAGTGTAGCGTACCTTGAAGGATTATGATTGGTTTGGGCATTTATAATAATAATATATGTATATATGTATATAATATAATAATATATAATAATAATAATAATAATAATAATATATATATATATATATATATATATATATATATATATATATATATATATATATATATATATATATATATATATAATAATAATAATAATAATAATAATAATAATAATAATAATAATAATAATAATAATAATAATAATAATAATAATAATAATATGTAAAATAATAATAATAATAATAATAATAATAATAATAATAATAATAATAATAATAAATAATATAACATAATAATATTATTATTATTATTATTATTATTATTATTATTATTATTATTATTATTATTATTATTATTATTATTATTATTATTATTATTATTATTTTTATTATTATTATTATTATTATTATTATTATTATTATTATTATTATTATTATAATTATTATTATTATAATAATAATAATCAAAATAACAATAATAATAATAATAACAATAATAATAATAACAACAAATATGTAATAATATGTATTAATAATAATAATAATAATAATAATAATAAACAAGAGGAAATCTTCTCTGAACATTGACTTTATCTGTTATTAATAAAGAAACGTAGGCCTTAAAAGATTTTTTAAAATTAAGTTTTTGTTCCTTAGATAAGCTTTTAAAGCTATTTTTCAATAAAAAAATCTACTTACTTCCATTATGCACTATTTTAATTATTTTAATTATATAAAGATAAATATCACTTAAGTAATGTAATGAAAATAATATTTAATAACCCAAATGCAAGATTTCAAGCTAAAACTGCTGTTGCCATGCTTTTGATACGTAAGAGAAACTTGAGAGAGCTTATATATATATATATATATATATATATATATACTATATATATATATATATATATATATATATATATATATATATATATATATATATATATATATATATATATATATATATATATATATATATATATGAAAAAAATATATTATATATATATATATATATATATATATATATATATATATATATATATATATATATATATATATATATATATATAAATATATATATACTATATATAGATATATATATATAAGTCAATACGAGGTTTTCTTTACGTCTGGCAGCACAGGTATGTTAGCTGGCCTGGCCAATATAATACTATAGGAAAAATGAAATCCTGCAATAAGCCGATAGCATGGGATTTCACTCTTAAGAACAGAGTAGGAACGAAAATTTCCAAATTAATTTAATTATTATAACCGTTATTACTAAGTAGTTGTTTTTTTTTTAAATTTATTTTATAAATTAGTTTCTTTTTTTTCACTTTCATATAAAATTTTAATAATTTAGTTAAGTTTACCATTTTAATTTTATTTATTAAACTATTTTGAGTTAATCTCCCAAAATATTTTTCTCTTACCCTATGTGTACGCTGATATATATATATATATATATATATATATATATATATATATATATATATATATATATATATATATATATATATATATATATATATATATATATATATATATTTATATAAATATAAATTTATATATAAATATATATATATAAATATATATATATATATATATATATATATATAAGCTATATATATATATATATATATATATATATATATATATTCAAGTTCAAAACTTCGTAATGAAATGTTTAAAATTAAATTTTATTTAAAAATTAGAGAGAATGAAAAAATTCTTGCTACGAGGAACAAAATCCTCACATTAAAAGATAAATCAAATTAGGACATTCTAACAATTAGTGGTAAAGTAAGTAAGTACAGTAAGTGTTCTTCAATGTAGAAAATATTTTAAAAAACTTGAATGTGAAATGCAGAAAAATTTCTTGTACAATAGATAATGATCAAATTAATAGTAAATTTAGTTGTGTAATTTAAAGTAATGGCCATTGTAATATTCTAAATATTGTCACATGTAGGAGACCATTTGCGTAATTGAACGAAGAGCAGACCATTCTTTCGCATAAACATAACTCACACCTCTCAAGTTCTATAACTCATAGAAAGTCTACCTCTGAGGTTTGAACTGTTCCAGTGGTGATTCGAGCATTCCAAAACAATTTGATCTCCGTAGCAGGACTTCCCTATCTTGTCTAAATTCAACGAATACCTACATCTATACATTATAGCAATTTGTGGATTATGTACCATACCACAGGGATACATACAAAGTGTTGTAGTGTTCCATGCTGGTTCTATGCTCGGATTAAAGGGAGGGTTCTCTAGACTGGCATGTACATTAAGGTAAAAAGATCTTGCTTCTAATAACAATATATATATATATATATATATATATATATATATATATATATATATATATATATATATATATATATATATATATATATATATATATATATATATATATATATATATATATATATATATATATATATATATATATATTTAGTATTAAAACGCTCTCCAGTCTCGTCCATTCTTCCATTCAAGGCCCATTGAGCGTGGATGATATAGGCTACCCATGAGAGGTGGGTAATATTTTGTGTTTTGGGATTTTAGGTAAGACCTCCTTTCTCTTATGTGTAATTATTAACCTCACTAAAATTTGCAACTTTTCAAGGCTGAACTAGAAATACAAAAAAATATAAAAAAAGGTGAATGTGTGCTTAGGTGCGTGTGTATGCATGTGTGTGTGTTTGTGTGTGAATTATAATCTAAATTAAATTAATTAGTATGACCGTGTCGTTTTGCTCAATAATTTTTTATGATCATTGTAACTGTCATAAAATAAAATTCTTTGTTTATATATATATATATATATATATATATATATATATATATATATATATATATATATATATATATATATATATATATATATATATTATATATATATATATATATATATATATATATATATATCTCTATATATATATATATATATATATATATAAATATATATGTTTATATATATATATATATATATATATATATATATATATATATATATGTGTGTGTGTGTGTGTGATTCAGAGACCCAAAGAGAAGAAACCTCCTGATGTGCATTCTCAATCTTTTATAGATATGTATTTATATGCCATTTAGATCAGTAGGAAAAAGAATGAAATCCTTCCAAGAAAATTCTGAAGTAAAAGAAACACGAAGAATATTAAGGACAGACGAAGGTTTAAGTTGTGTAGTTTCGAACAAGAAATTGTAGTTGTATGGAAGATTAAATAGAGAAGAGATGCGAAGTAACTGAGTGTTGGAGGCGTCGAAAGCAATTATGCTTTTCCTAACACAATTAAAAACAAGATAAAGATTAAAGTCCGTTTGATCCGTAGGAAACTTCCTACGTTTTTGTTATTTGCTTTGGTAGGAAGTGATGTCTTAGCTACTTATTTTCTAAATTTTACTCTAAATTTAATATTGAAAAGTACAATAGTCAACATGAGAGAGGATAAGTGATCAATGACCGATAAAAAGTTAGTAAAAGTAAAAAAATAGTTAGAGATGGGACGAAACCCACGAGATCACCACTTAAAATATATATATATATATATATATATATATATATATATATATATATATATATATATATATATATATATATATATATATATATATATATATATATATATATATATATATATATATATATATATATATATATACCACAGCAATAAATATGAGAAAAATTGGCTAACGATTCTACAAAGCCTCTTGGCCGATGAAAATAACGATGCAATCTGTGTTTAAATTTAGGTAGATTAACGAACGGAATATTTTATTGAAAAGTATATATATATATATATATACATATATATATATATATATATATATATATATATATATATATATATATATATATATATATATATATATATATATATATATATATATATATATATGTAGGCCGGATCTTGTTATAGTCGATGTTGGCGACCTCCTATGTCCCCGCACTTGCTAAGGTTATCCAGAATAGAAGATTCTTAAAATGTTTATTTAAAGTGGTCTTTAAATTGTTGAAATGACAATGCACAAGGGTCTTTCAAACTCTTATGTGTCATTTATACGTTAAATCTAAATCTCTTAGTTAATAAATCTTTTGTCGTCATTAAGATGTCCACTCTTATCGGATGTGCATGGAATTTGTGCCTAAATTATAGTTTGTTAAATAATTTACTGCGCAGCTAAGAATATATATATATATATATATATATATATATATATATATATATATATATATATATATAATATATATATATATATATATATATATATATATATATATATATATATATATATATATATATATATATAAATATATATAATATATATATATATATATATATATATATATATATATATATATATATATATATATATATATATATATATATATATATATATATATATATATATATATATATGTATATATATATATATATATATATATATATATGTATATATATATATATCCCTATATATATAATATATATATATAAATATATATATATATATATATATATATATATATATATATATATATATATATATATAAGACAATGTAGGCGCAATTCCCCCCAATTGAGCATTTGGAGTTTTAAGGTGAGTTGGGACCTTTCACTGCACTCCAGTGCTCAATTGTTTGTCTATTTTATCCGTTTTGTTTTTCTGTCTCGAAACTCAACTGCAATCCTAAATGTATTTGAGTTCTTAAATCCCAAAATAGAGCACATAATAACCATGTTTACTCTTGTCTCTGAAATCACAATTCTTGGTCATATCAATATTCACCACAGCCAATGGCTGTCTTGTAACTCTAAAGATACTATTGGTGAATTCGTCTCCATTCTTTTTACAATAATCTCGATTAGATGATACAGCTCCCTAACCGTATCTCTCATCTTTTAGGAAATGAACAAATTTTTTAAAATTTTTTCTTAAGTTCTTCTCCTCGCCCTTATACTGTTTAATTCTTACCATTATGTGTGTGTTCTTTCAATTACCTTATTCTGTTCTTTTGAAAGATCTTCATTCCCCAAGTCATATCTTAGATCAACAATTTGGCATCTGATACGAGCGTTCAATCGAACTTCTTTGCCTTCACACTCACTCTTCTCTTTCGACATTTCGCAATATTATTTGCAGTGCTGTTTAGACATATCAAAATCCATCGCTAAAGTCTGGCACAAAGATTTGCTTTCAAAACTTTCCTCTTTCGGTATCATCTTTTCCGGTCGTTTGATAGCAACTTTTGTATTTGACCACCGTTCATCTTTTAAATCTGTCAATAGTGATGTTCCATTGAAAATTTTTACCTCTCATTTA
>JABUQX010044483.1:35000-37500 GCA_015478945.1 Trachelipus rathkii
GTGTGGTGTGTGTGTGTGTGTGTGTGGTGTATGTGTGTGCGTGCTGCCGTGGGTCTGAGAGAAAGATGAGAGAGAGAGACAAGAGAGAGAGAGAGAAGAGAGAGGAAGAAGAGAGAGAGAGAAGGATGAGAGAGAGAGAGGAGGAGAGAGAGATGAAGGAGAGAGAGAGAGAAGATGGCAGTTTTGCGTAGGCGCTGGGCTTCTATTGACTTTACCAACATCCCCGGCTTAAACTCTAACTTTGAGCCTCTGTGGATATATCACCGTCTTAACTCTAAGCCTAATGCTTTGCCTTGCTTGTCTGAGACAGAGATTATATAATAATTCAAATCCTCTATCGTTTAATGTCTATCCACTTGATCCTTATTTTCATAATTTCCGTCTGAGGGTGGAGTGGTGTGCTAGGTGTCAAACGATTAATGACTCCTGTAACACGTCGCTCGTGAATTCGATCTCCTAATTCGACCATGTTCTGTGTCAAATCTTTCTGCCTATCTACTATAATAATCTTGTGCTTCGGCTACTGTTCTCCCTACAAGAATAGATTTTCACTCTTTCTTTGAAAATCTTACTACTTTCTCCGAAGACTTTTATATATTGCTTATCCAAATTAGCTGAGGTCCTCTATTTTAGAGGATGTTCAAATGTACACAACATGCTGATTGGGGTCCTCTAACCTGCATACTGCATCATAAGGATGGGGAGGAAGCTAATATTCGCAATTCTCAACGATCTGGAGCAAATAATCAAAGAACCTACACAACAGGCTGTTACTTCAGGATCGTCCAACCAATTCTTGAACACACTGTGACGTCTTATGGTCTTTCACCAACTAGTCTTCTCCATCATTAATACTTTCCTCGCTCCTATACAGGAGAAGTCTGAACCCACAACCTTATATCTCTTAAATCTGTTAGTAAATACATTTCTCTTTCATTATCCATCTCATGCCTGAACACGTAGTACGTCTATTCTCCCGTGAGCACTATACGTTATTGGATCGGTGATTGGGTGGCCTACGCTCACCTTAATTCCGCACATGAACTGATTTGATCTTGTATCGAGGCTATCGGCTTCTCTCTGCACTAAGCATTTGTGGAGCGTCGTACTCAATCGTTGATCGGGATAGCCGAGGTTCAGTCTCCTTCTTGACGATTTCGTTAAAGTCGTTCTCCTTCTTCTTCAACTTAGCTTTTCATAGTTCGATCGTTTTGCGTTGTTCTCTGACGCAGTTCTGCTTCGGGGCGGAGGCTCAGCACCGATCAGCGCGAATATCGCTTAGAGGGGAAGGGAATAGAATTTCGTGGTTCTTCTCAACGACGCTTGCATATTTCTTCTTCCATTGTCAGGGCTAGAAATCTGCTGTCGACGTGGTTGTTTATTAAGCTTTGCCAGTTTCCGGATCGTGATGTGAGTGAGTCGTGAAGACGGACGTTTGGTTGCTGTCAATCGATATATCAGGGGAAAAACCGTCAACAATCCTTGGTTTTCCTACGGCAAGATCCTTCTGGCCTTTCTCAAAAAACATCTCTAACGATCTGTAATATCGTACAAGTTTCCTCCTCTTAGTTCAAGTCTGATGGTCTCTTTGCTAACTCTCAATTTGAGAAAATGGCCAAATCTCTTCGGGCCTCATTTTTCTTCTCCTCTTTTTTCATTCTCTCTTCGCTAATTTTTCTATTTCTGGACGGATTTTCTGACATCCTCCTCCTCTCCTCCTCTCCTCCTCGCCTCCAGTTCTCCCAGCACGGGTCATCTACTTTTCTTTCGCTCTACTAGTGTCTTCTAATATGAATCTAAATACTCATGGGTTATTAGCAGTGATTGAAAGAATTTGCACTTGGCTCCCTGCAGATAATTCTTTATTTGATGTGGTATTTCACGACGGTGGTGCGCGAGAACTTTTCGCTCCCAGAGTTTTGAGGCGCACAGTGTTGGAGTATGGACGGGTAGATGACCGGGTCCGCGTGTTGCGACCTCTCCATTTTCGTGCTTTATTCAGTTTCGAATGCCGTGAGTCTGTCGGAACTATGCTCCGTCATCATAATGTACAGGAGCGACGGACTATGAATACTTCCTATATCTATCAGATAATAAGCGAACGCGGCACTATACGGTATTCTGATACATCGGTATCGATATATCTCTATCACTTCTAACTTCTCATCTAGATGAGCATACTACTGTCATCTCCACCTCTCAGCCTCTCTAGACGGTCGAACTCATCTACCCTGGCCTTCTCGCATATCTTAGCCACTTCACGGCTTTGCGGCGTCTTATAGTTTTTCTTTAGCTCGCAATACTAACTTTCGCCTCAGTTCTAGGGAACGGCGATCATGATCTCATCAGCTCGTTTTCATCTTAGATCTCACAGCTCATTGACGTCGCGCCTTGCGAACATAGCGCTTCGCACACAGTCCCATAAGAGCCATTTTCTGTTAGATCTCAGGGCGTCGAAGATCGCATTTATGACGGCTGTGAAGATCAAGTGGCGTCTCCA
>JABUQX010044483.1:42500-53614 GCA_015478945.1 Trachelipus rathkii
CACACGCAATTACTTATAATGTGTGAGGATGGAGTTTTCAACAATGATCAGAGACGTAACAAGTATGATAAATACCAAACTATGACTACAGAAACAGGAAAGGTACACTACTTACGAAAAAACGACGTTTTATATAGTCTAGGATAAAAGAACTACAGTTTTGATTTGATTTTGAGTCACAAATCGGCTAAAAATATCTGTAATCGTGAGTGATGATATTCATGATCCAATATTAGTCAGAGGCGAATCCACCTCGGGCTTGCTCTGGGTAGCATGAGTTATTATTTAGGAAACGACAAATCTCGAAATTTATGGTTCATATTTTCGGGGAGGTGATAATGGGTTCTCTGGCCAGAGGCTAAGTATATATTGTTTGAGCTTTACTAAGAAATTGTGTATTCTATATTGAGTGATAGAGGAAAATATATAACTATATACATATTAAATATAATTACTTATATATATATAAGTAACTATATATTTATAATAAAATAAACAAAAAATGTAGGAATAATATGATAATGTATATATGATATTAATTGCTTTCAAATTAGAGATATAAATAATATAAAGGCAAGCCTAGTATATTGCAAAAGAGCGTGCTACGAAAAATGAAGACAGGTTAATAAATACTAAACTTTAATGTATTTCAATGTTTAATTAGTATAAATCATGATTTAAACTAAGGCTAAGTAAAGAATCTAGGAGGAGGCGCTGAATCACTTAAACATATTGATAAATATGAAATTATCGTTCAATAAAGCAGAATATCTATTATAATATATAAAAAGATTCATATATGTATAAATTATATAAGTATATATAATCAAAAAATATATAAATCGAAATATAATAAATATAAATGAATAACATACTATTAAATTAATATAAATAATTAAAATATAAATAACATTTTTAATAAACTATAAAAATTATCATTATTAAATAGAAGATAACTTATATTCTTTTAAACATAATATAATATATCATATAATTTAAATATAGTATAATATATATAATATATGGATATATATAATATTATATAAATATATATATAGTATATATATATAATAATAATATAATAAATTATAATATATATAATATATTTATATAGTAAATATATATACTAAATTAATATTACTATATTTTATTACTATATATTATATATTCTATATATATACTTATATAACTTATAGTTAAGATATTCATACATGATCATACTATTACTACTATCATCTCTACTTATTACTCTCATATACTCACGTATAATCATTCTCACTATTAGTTAGTAATTAATATGAATATATATATATTAAATATATACAGTACTATATATAATATATAATATATGATATACGATAAGATTATCTATATATTATATAATATTATATTAATATATATAGTATATATTTATATAATATAATTATTATATATTATAGAGGATATATTAATTATAATATTTATATATAATATATATATTCTATTATATATTAATATTATATATATAATATAAATATAAATATATTATATAATATATATATATATTATATATATAAATTATATTATAATATATATATTTAATATATTATATTAATAATATATATATAAGATATTATATATTCATATACTAGTAGTATAGTATATATATATATATATTATTTTATAGATATATATTATAATTTATATTATCTATATTTATATATATATGTATATAATATATAAATATATATAAATATATATATATATTATATATATATATATAATAGATATAATATATAAATTAATATTATATATATATATATTAATATATTAGTATATAATATAATATATATATATTAATAAAATATATATATATATATTTAATATATAATATATAATTAAATATATTATATAGTAATATTAAATTATATTATTATGCTATATATATTATAATAATATTATATATAATAAATAAAATATAATTATATTAATATAATAATATATATATAATTAATTATATATATTATATATACCTATTTATTTTTTTTTTTTTTAGAAAATTATTTATTTTTCGAATAGAATAACAACCATAGTACAGTAGTTTTTTCAGTAAAAGAATTTGAACATGTACCTGCTTATACATACGCTATCTCATCATTTAGGGTTCGCGAAATTATGTCTCATTATAAAATATAATGTAAATGTTTATGATCGAAGGAATGATGCTGATTGTATATATATCATTAAAATATATTTAATATTATATTAAATATGATATATAACAAATATTATATTAACGGGCACCAAATACTACCTGATATTTATATTTAATAGAATATATTATAGATATATATATATAATATAATAATATATTATATATATTAATATTATATATTATTATATAGATATTGAATATATATTATAGTAAAATATATATATATTATATATATAATAATATATATCTATATATATAAGTATAATATATAACTAATATCTATTGTACATAATAATATATACTTTATATAAAAAAATTAATAAATATACTATATTATATAATAGAATTAGTATGGACTGAATAATATACGCATGATATTCCAATAATTCGTATTCATATTTACATTATGATTCCGCGATATAATTTATAAAATTATTCGCTTTTCTACTTCGCGAATACTATAAAAATTATCAATTCGCACCGAGCTATAATCGCACTCGACACATGCGATTGTAAATATAAATTTGGATACATTTATAACTTGTTATTAAGATATTTAAGGTGACTTATTGTGATTAATTAACCAAATTAATTAAGAAACTTGAATTCGTGAGGATTAGATTTCATACGTATCTACGAGTTAGTCAGTGACGTGAGAAACACATAAATAGGCTTAGACAATTATACTGGGTACTATTAGTTTTTTGAATAATTTGATAGATTACTTTCACTTTTTGATGTACTTATTACTATTCTGAGATTAACTTTTTCGCAACACTAGTTAAATGCAATTGTGTAGTGGCGCCTCAATTCCAAGTGTAGGTATTGGGATTGATGTACGATGTTTTATCCATTGGAACACGAAAATAGTGTAATACTTTTCGATGCGATAATTTACTTTTCGGATAGAGAAAAACACATACTAGATTATAGATAACTCATCTTTACGCAGCTAATCTACAAGGAATACATTACTCAGACTATGAGATATAGAGTGAAAGAAAAGCAATAAGAGTTGTAAATAGAGAAGGACAATCTCAACAAAAGACAATATAAAAAGTATCAATAAGATTTTTGGAAGTGAGATAATAAACAGCTAATGAACTCGAACATAAAGTGAAGGATATAGTAATAAATATTATATAATTATAATGATAATTTATAATTAAGAGACGATCTTCATGGTTTTCTCCGACTTAAGTGTCTTGGTTTTCTGAGCTAGCACTCATTGTATATCCACATTAACTAATATTTAAAAAAAATGTATCATAAATTAATAGAATATAGATTATATGATTGAAGAAATATGTCGGTATATATTACTTATACTAATTAATAATATATTATATATTAATATATATATTAAACTTAAATATCTATATATATAATAATATATATTAATATTATAATTATATATATATATAATTATTTATTAATATATTATATAATATAAATTATATAATATTTTTATATTATTAATCTTATAAATTAATATATTTAATATTAATATAATTTATACTAATATGATATATATATATAATATTATAATATATTAATATTATAATATATAATATATATATATATATATGTTAATATATACTTAAATAATTATATATTATATAATATATATCAAGCTTTAATATATTTAAATTAATATTAATATATTAATATATACTCAAAATATAGGATTATAATATATTATATATTAATTATATATATTAAAATAATATATAAATTAATAATATATATCATAATATATATACTATTATAATATATATATAATATTATAATATATAATTATATATATATATATAATATTTAATATAATATATATATCATTCTATATTATATATTATATGATTAATATATATTCACCTAAGATAAAACATTATAGATACTATATATATAGTATGATTATAATATAATAATATTAAATAATTATATATATTTATATATATATATATATATATATATATAATAAATATGAATATTAATATATATATAATTATAATTATACTTATATATATTAATATATATATTATATATATTATATATATTATATTAATCATATATATAATATATATATAATATTATTATATAAATACGGTATATATATGCATATTTATATATGACTAATTCACAATCTTAAATTATATATATATATATATATTATATATATTAATATATTAAATACTATATCTATAATATATTATAATATATGTATAATATATCTATAATTATAATTATATTATATATTATATATAGTAATAATAATTATTATACTTATATATGTATATATATATAATATATATAAAGTTAATATATATTATGTTACTATTAATATATATATATAATATTATAAGATATATAAAACTCAAAAGATACTATTTATCATATTATTAGTATATAATATATATATATTTTTAATATATATATATTAATATATATTATATATATTATGTATAATAGTATATACATAGTTAATATATTAATATCATAATATATATCTATGATAATTAATAATATCATTATATAATATAAATATAATTATATATTATATAAATTATAAATATATATATTTAATATATAATTAATTAATATATAGTTAAAATTTTATATTATGTATCAATATATAGTACTAACTTATATAATTATATATAGTATGATTATATCTATATATATATATATTAATATATTATACTTATATATTATATTTATATATAAATATATATATATTATATTATATAACGATATAAGTAGTATATATATATATAATATATAAGATAATTATATAATATATTATTATATATATATATATTTAAAATATATATATAAATATATAATATTAATATATATTAATACTATATTAATTATATTATATTAAATAATATATTATTAAATAATATAATATTTATTAATATTATGATATTAATATATATATATATATTAATATATATCTATATATTAATAATAGTAATAATATATATAAATATATAATATATAATTAATATATTACTATATAATATATTTAGTATATATATATATTATATTATAATATATATTAATATATATTCATATATATATATATATATAGATATATTATATATATATATAAAATATTATATATATTATATAATAATATATATATATATAATATATATATATATATATATATATATATATAAATACTTATATTATTAATATATGTTAATATATATTATATTATGCACGGTCAATATATATATATATATAAATAATATATGATATTATATAATATATATATATAATATATATATAATATTATATATATATAATATATATAATATTATTATATATTATACTATATATATATGATATATAGTATATAATATATATATATATATATATATAATATATAGTAATTTAATTTTCATATAATTGAAAATAAATATATAAAACCGGATGTTTTTTCCCGATAGATAATAATAATAATAAGAATATACTAATAATAATAAAAATAATGATAATTAAAATAGATCAACATAAAATATAAATAGATAGATAGATAATAATAATAATAAGTAATAATAATACTAAATAATTATTAATAATAATAATAATAATGAATAATAATAATATATATAATTAATATACATATAATAATAATAATAATTATATAATAGTAAATAATGAATGATAATAGTAAGTAATTAATAATAATAAAAATACATAATAATAATTAATCAAAATAATAAATACATAAATAATCAATAAATAATAACAACATTTATAATTACCTTATTTAGTTTAATCATTTCGAATTTCCCATATATAATAATAAAATAATAATAATAATATCATGAATAATAAATAATAATATAATCATATAATAATAATAATTGAATTAATAATAATAATGAATGAAAAAATAATATAATAATAATTAATAATAATAATATAATAATAATAAATATAATAATAATAATAATAATAATATAATAATAATAATAATAGGAAATAATAATAATAAAATAAACTTGTATCACTAATAGTATCATTTCGCTTAATAAGAATTGTTTAACGTAAATACGTGTTATCACAAAGTAATAATTATGTCTTGCATATCTTAATGATTTTAATCCTTTCATATATATACTACGTATAATAATATATATATAGATATACGGTATATTATATATATATCATAGTATATTATATATGATAATTTATATTATATATTAATGATAATATATATATATATATATATAATATACTATATTATAAGAGAGAGAGAGAAGAGAGACGAGAGCGAGGGCTTATTTGTAGATACTGGTACTGTAACGAGTTAAAAGTTTGGCTGGTTTTTAATTTCGCGTCTCTCTCTCTCTCTCTCTCTCTAAAGACATAACACATAACTTGAATATAGAGACGTAAAAAAAGCCACATGGGCCTATCGAGACGTCCCAGTCAACCCACTACCCAAACATGCTCAGGGGCAGATCCACAAAGCACCCTAGGCTTGTCAATTTGTTGTAACTACACATCCCAATTTGCTAGTCAAAACTAGTGATATATAAATATGATACCAATACCATACCAGCATTAATAAAAGTTATGGTTCTCACACATGCATCTAAGCTTAAGCGTATAGCACAACTAAAACCCGCAAATTTGGCTTGTCAATATAGTTATTGATGATTTCCCAACCATCCATAAAGAATCTAAACCCTTTCTTAAACTGTTGCAATCGACGGTCACCACTCAACAAACGCTCCTCTGGCAGCTATTACAAATATTAACAACCCTATTACTGAATGCATGGCTTTCTTATATCAAGATCTGGCCATGCTTTTCATCTTAATCTTCTTATTAATGCCCGCCTGGTCACAAGCTTCCGGGAGTGTTAACTATGAAAAATTTATTAGACTTTCTGGTATTAACTCATAGATGATAAATTATTTTGTAGACTTGTATCATAATGTCCCGTCTGAGCAATCGCCTTTCACAGAAACATTCCTAACGTCCTTTTGATTCCATTCAGGAGCCTTACCCTCAAACCCAGAAATCATCCTTGTTGCTACGTTGCACTCCTCTAGCAATATCTAGAGTCTTTCTTTCAATAAGGGGCCCAAACTTGCACAATACTCTATTACTGGCCTTAACATAGCTATATACATGTTTTAACTATTATTCCTCTCTAAATAAGACGAATTCATTTGCGATATATTAAGCCAGCATCGTTTATTAGCTTTATTTCTAGCGTTTCAATCACTGATTAGCTACTTTCAACTTACTGCTTATAATCACACCCTAAATCTTTTTCTTGGTCACAGACTCAAGCCAATCCCGATATCATATCGTAGTTAAAAATTTATTTGAGTCCTAGGTGAAGAACCTTACACTTTTTACTATTAAAAATTCATTTGCCACTTTATCTGCCCACCCAAGAGTTTATCAAGATCATTTGAATCTTTATGCATCATTCACTATTCTAACTGAGGTGGCCACTTTAGTATCATCTGCCAACTTAGAAACCTTGCATTTAAGTCCCTGTCTAAATCATTTATATATATGAAGGACAATAGTGCCCAGCACTGAACCTGTGGGACACCACTCTGCACCTATTTCCATGATGATTTTATCCATTTAGTTGTAACCCACTGTTTTCTATTCGCATCCATCTTTAATCAACCATGACACTCACTATACCATCATTGGCAATAGACTTATTTCTCAGCTTTTGTGGGAACCTTATCCAAAGCTTACTAAAGTCCTAAATATACAATATTCAACTGGATCTCCTCGGTAAATGCAGTCAGTAATGTATTCCATAAATGACCTACCCTTTCTGAAACTTCTGAAACCGTGCTGGGTCGGTAACAATACCTTGTTATTTCAAATTTTCTCTATTATGACCTTATACAGTAACTTTTCCAAACCTTACAACCAGAGATGGTTAGGCTAACTGGCGTATAATTTCCCAAATCTTCCTTAGGCCTACTACTTATGAATAGGCACAACATATGCTGTTTCCAGTCATCTGGTAACCCGCTTCACAAATGTTTATGATCGCTTAAAAAGTAAATTCATGTGCTTTGCAATGCTGATACTACCCTCTTTTCAGAATTCTTCTCTCTCTCTCTTCTCTATATATATATATATACTATATATATATATAATATATATATATTATATATATATATATATTATATATATATATCTATATAGTATATGATAAATCTGGATTATAACTAGTGGGGGGTAGGTTATTTTATTTGGAGGCCGTGCCCGTTTTATGAAATTAAGAAGCCGTAGTAACCACCCGGACTCCATAATGTCTAATGTTCTCATATATGGCCCTGGTTATGTACTGGTTATAGACTCCGTCAGTTTTGATTTTTTTGTTTCTTTTTTTTAACATATTGCTAGTAATGATTAATCAAAACAATTTGATCACACAAAAGGATTTACACTGTGTGCTGAACATGATCAAAAGTTCGAAATTATTTTAAATAATTTTTAAAAATCCACATTTATATCGATAAAATTTTTTTTAAAAAAATGGAAATTATCTCGAAAAGTAACGACACTAACAGAAATAAACGCATTGCAATATTTGAAATCAGCGTTAAAAAGTTTTTTATAAATATGTAAAAAAAAAAAAAAAAAAAAAAAAATTCATAAATGATATACTCGAAAAGTACGACACTTACTGAAAACTCAATCTATCATATTTGGAATCAAGCGTGTAAAGCTTATTCACCATAAATCCAATGAAAAACTAAAAGAATAATAAACTAAATCAATCTATAACAAAATAATGAAATAAATAAATAAGGGTGGATCACGGCGGGACAGAGGGGGGGACGTTTCCATACCACCGTAGGACGGGGCGTGAGGAACCCGCCGGACACCCAATAACAAAAGAAGCGGGTTCCGGAAGAACCACCCCGAGAGGGGGGGAAAATACTCCTCCTGTCCCGTTTCCCCGGAAGCTGAGCAGCCCGACGCCTGCCAGACTCTTGCGGATTTATCCTTGGGTATCCTTTAGTTATAAAAAAAAAAAAATTTAAACTGACAGAAACGTAACTGGTCCTATATTTTTTTGAATCAGGTCTCATCACCGCCTTACAATTGTGACTGTCTAGGATTATCAGTACTACAGAAATATATAAAAAAAAAAAAAAAAATTTAAACCTGACGGAGTCGTAAAACATAAACAGGGTCATATATATATGATATAATATATTCTTATATATATATATATATAATATATTATATATTATTATATATATATATTTTATATATATATATATATATATATATTTTATATAATATATACTATATATAACAACCCAGGAAGGGGGTTTCGCCCTGTCAGTTGGTTCAGTAACTTCTTCTTCTGGCCCGAAACTGCTCAACCCTAGAGTAACTTTAGAAAACCATTTTTCGGCTCAATGGTTTCCGACGCGTCCTCGAGTTCAACATCTCTCAAAGGTTTGGGTTTCGCCCTTCAGTGAACTAGATCTTCCATTAGACTCAAACCTCGTTCTCACAGAGCTCTCCAAGGAGTCTTTGGCCTTCTAGGCGCATAAGATTCTAACGTTGGTCCAAGAGTAAGCCTTTTGTTTTCGTTTTTGGCAATATTCTTACAAATTCTTACGAAAAAATAAGAACGTTCTCAAAAAAGCGTCATATGTTGTCAAAATTTTTAAGAAAATTTTGAGATATTTCCATCCAAATCTAAGAATTTGACAAATTCCGTAGCATTGCTAATTCCCTATCTTGAACCGAAAAATTCTATTCCTATGAAAAAATGTAAACAAAGAAATGACGGCAGAAAGAAGCCATGAAATTTTTTTTTTTTCTTTTTTTTTTTTTTCAATGGATTTAATTTTTTATTAATTACTTAAGAGTAATGAGATTGTGTCAAATATTTTGTGTGATATTCACAATTTTAATTAATTATACCTTAAACATTTTATAAAAAAAATGCAATGATAATGTATTCACACGTGGAAGGCCCATTGACGATGCCTTCCATGATAAAATGGCTTTAATCTTTCAGATTTGCCAATTATTTGATGAAATAGAATGATCACATCACTTCTTCATTTTTTTTTTCTGTACAGTTTACTCGCATCCCTCTCTCTCTCTTCTTCTCATCTCTCTCTCCTCTCTCTCTCTCTCTCTCTCTCTCTATATATAATATACGTATATAGTATATTATAATATATTATAATATACTATTACTATATAATATAAATATATATTAGGAAATATTAATAAATATTATATTATATATATACTGGCATAGATTACATTTGTTGGCCAGTATAAAAGATTGGCTGAACTGGCTTGAAAACGGCTTACATTCACTTATGGCTGACTGCCGAGTGGCCTGACTGGTTTGACTAGCTTACGCGCAGCTCCCGGCGAACGCGTGCCGAGTATAGATTATAATATAACTATAGATTTTATATATATACTATATATATTATTATTATATATTTATATATATAATATAATATACTCTATATTATATTATATATTTATATATATATTTTAATATAATAATATATATGCGTAATCTTTATGACGAATATCGATTATAAAGTGAACATGTGTTTCAGTAAAATTTTGAAAATTTGGCGATCATACGATACGATAGAAGAGAGATGGTTTTCAGGTAAGTTTTGAACTTATTTGTTACCTAGTAAAGGTTTAGGTTCGGTTATGGTTAAGTTAATGTGAGGTAGTTTGGTGAAGTTAAGTGTGGTTTAGGTTATGTGTTAGTAACCTTAAACTAACCTAACTTATACCTAACTTAACTTAACGCTGTAACCTCGGATGTTAGGTTTAGGTAACTTAAAACTTAACGCTACGACTAATACCTAAGCCTATTACTAGACTTCATAGGTGTTAGGTTATGGTAACCTAA
>JABUQX010044485.1:0-20000 GCA_015478945.1 Trachelipus rathkii
AGAGAGACATGCATTCAAAAGAGCGAGGTACATAGTACCTACATGACCTTCAATGTTACGGAACAGGTTACCACATGACCTCATTTAGGACAAGTTCCGCGACAACAAGGTAACAATAGCGTACAGAGTATCATCGTAATCACGAACTCGTATTTTAATCCTACCATAATTCACCTCACGAACGCTATTATTCGAAGGAGGTCAAATTTCTATGATTGCCTATGAATATCGGCTTAAATCAAGGCCGAAATACTGTTCAAGGTCCAATAAAAACAATCATCAAAGGGGGCTAAGCCCCATAAGGATGGGGAGGCCACAAAGGGGGGTTCATAGAACTAAGGGGAGACAGTATTCGGAGTTTGACGGTTTGGGCTTACGCAAACCGTGCTGGCGCAGCGCTCGTTCTTACGAAGTGGTGCCAAAGAAGCCACGGGTATGGATCATCTATAAAGCATGTTTTGTATGTGCAATATTCCCTTGTCTACTTAAACTATCGCTCCTTGACTATTCGTTAGGTAATTGGGATCCCAGTGTCTTAGGGTGGCATAATTTCAAGGTGTTGAAGTCATTCGAAAAAAAGGTTCTTGGATAGTTGATACGAAAAATGTCAAAAAACATGGTTTTGAAAAATCGGAAATTCTGAAAAGAGAATGACAACAGTGCACAGAAAACACCTTGAAATCAACGTCTTTAGCATAGGGCAAATGTAAAGCTAACAGTTTGTTGTTGTGCTAGGGGTCAAGAAAGAATCGTGGTGAAGATATTTCCACAATTTGTTATGTCCAATTTGTGTTTAAAGGGTTGGGGGGAAATGTTTTAGCATCAGTGCCGAGCCAAATATTGGAATCCTGCCTCTTAATAGAGCTTGCTGGACGAATAATGATTGAAAGACGCAAGCGGATGAGGCTGGGAGTTTTGTTGTGGTACAGTAATGGGGCAGAATGAGAACCTATACTGATGGTAGGCAAAATTTGTTAGGATGGTCTTGTATGTGCATAGTGTCCAAATGGTTGTAGTAGTTGTTATATGATATGGTTAGTATATAGTTATATATAGTATTGTATATATAATTCATATATATATATTATATATTATGGATTTAGTATATAGTATATATATTATGAGGTAGAGGTTAAGTATGTGATTTGTGATTGACAAATATTCCTACCATTCATCGCAATCATGTATTGTATATATTATTATATATGTATATAATAGCATATGTATTAGCATAGGAAGTCTTTACTGACCAGAAATGTTTATGAACTGTAAAAAACGTTCAAGTGGTTTGCCATTTATTTACTTACATAATCATTGCACTAGTAATTTAACATATACTCTGACAATTATCAATAGATACTGCGTAAATTATTCATCGAATTTCATAGCTAGTTAAGAACATGCAAAGTTAGCCGTTATTGGGTTAGATATGGAGTCCCTTGGATGTTTTATTCATTGGTATATATAAATGTACTCATACTCCAGTCGTAATTATATTGCATGTGTTAAAGATGTGTAAAATCTTATAATTAATAAATTTGGTTGTCTTGAATGATGATGAGCTTATTTGTTAAGGGTTATGTTGTATAGATTTACTGTGTTAGCGAGTCTGTATATATATTTGACTACCGGTAGCATATGGTGAAAGTTAAGAAATTTATGGTGAGAAGGATGTTGTGATAAGTATGTGAGAATTATGACTTAAATTTTATTATTATTTGTCATTATTAATTATTTATTATAAATTATAATTATTAATTAGTATTTACTAATGATTATTTATTGAATAGTAGATTAAATATTTAGTATTTGTAATTATTTGTAATTGTTTTTTATTATTTCATATAGAACATAATGATGATTGATTCATTATTTATTAATTATTGATTATGAATTATCGTTTTTATTTATTATTATCTATTATATATAACCTATGAGTATGGCCACACTTAATTAATTATATTAGTTATAATAATATTTATGATAATAGTGTTGTTTATGTATATAATGAGTGATTAGTATTTAATATCAATGTAAGTTATACTTGGTATTATATAATATATATTTAGTTTTATTAGTGGTGGGTATAGAATTAATATATAATATATACACTTATAGTAGTTCAGTGATATTATCAGGGTGTTGATGGTAGTGTGGTTAGTAGGGCTATGTATAAGTATATATATGGTTAGTAGAGTTAAGTATATTTATGTAGATGTAGGTATATACTTTATTATATAAATCCGCATATATATATATATATATATATATATATTTATATTATAATATAACTATATATCATAACTATACTATTATATATAAATATATATATTAATAGAATAAAATATATAGTATTATATATAATAAAAACACACCACCATCAACGAACCGAACTACTCGCCCACAACAGACTTATATGCTACCAGATACACGCCAACACTCGATAGCGACACATACGCCCCCACCACAGCGCACAAGAAACTCTAAGCACCACAACATTCACCAGAACGTCAACAACTAACCACACCCAACATCTCATAACACCACTTGACAACAAGCTACAATCATCCACTCCCTATAACTAACAAAATACTCACCACCTAAGGAAACCAGCACTGACCCACGGCCTACTACCAACGAATCCCAAACATACTCAACAAATAACCACCCCAATCCATCTCAGCATACACCACAACCAACACCCATCGAATCAAGGAATATACTAATAAAATAATATCACCATCGAATCCTAACAGTTATCCCAGCATCATTGACACATCACTAACTCTAAACAACCAAGGAGTACTGCAAATTACATGAGCACAAACATTACACATAACCGCTTTCAAACACCAACACAGAAGAATATTTCAAAAATTATACTAACATTAAATTACACACACACAAATTAATTCTTTCAGTTATTAGAAAGCATTACCTCCCACTTCTCCATAAAATCAAAATTCACCACTTACACACACACCCACATTACACTCAACTACAGACAACTTCACCTCAAACACTTCAAAACAAACGAAAAACCAAACATCTATAATAGATTCATTAACACCACAACACACACACGGAACACAACACACCGTACACACGGACACCCTACTACCTCACCACAAAGGAGACACCCGACAAGCAAGATACTACCCCACCCCCAAATATAACGACACACCCAAGATATCTAAATATCAAAATATAGAGATCATCTTAATACACTATCATTACTACATACTCAAATATCCACACACAACAAACTCATCCATCGACAACACGGCAAACAAGCCGGAAACTCTACAACAAACTATAAGACAAGCGTCAAACCTCACTGACATAAACCACCGCACTACCACACAACACTTCTACCAAGAACGTGCACAAAGAATAAACGCAACATTAAGTAACCACCAACACTTCATCATAACCATAACATACTAGAACAATACCAAAGCAAACACACATCACAATATAACTGCACCACTATACCTACCCCCACCACCCCTAACTCTACACAGCAACAATACAACACCATGATATGACACATCACATACTTCATAGAACCCACTCAACAACCCCATGACTACGACTAACACTAACCACACACTACATGACAACCTATGCAACAACCAACTAGCATAAATCTCTCTTCGCTCAAAAACAGACTATCATTCTCACCACATACAAACCAACCACCATCAACGCTCACCTAGGACTAATAAATCACTATATATACAACACATATTACCGACCAATCACAACCAATACGAACGTATTCAAACACAGATATCTCCTGGGCACCAGTATTACACATAATGCCTACAGAAAAGCCTTTTTAACGTACATCAACCACGAATATCCAATGTATACGCGCTCAGCTTACTCAGCGATACAGACTATATCCCAGAACCGAACATACGCAGCATCTACTCCACTACTCCGGTCATTCCCAGGCTTAGACACAGAGGAGAGGCACATCTGCTCAACGTCATACCTATCCATCGCCGACTACATATAATATAAATATATATTATATATTAATTATAATAATATATTAAATATAGTATATATTATATATTATATTTATCATTAAATATTAATATGTACGCAAAATCCGATTATATTTCCACTTCCACACAATTCATGAGAGGGTCAAACACATCATAGAGCTCACCACGCACACAGCAAAATAGGGTAACGCTTAGAAACCAATCCATAGAACACATCACACACAAACCACAATCGGCACAAACACAAAACAGACGATTCGCCATATATGCTGCACCACGACGAGACGATCTACAGAGCGACGTGAGAACGTACATTGACAGTCTCTACAGATACAATTCCAAAGTTCAACTATTGCCACTCCTAGCAGACTCACCCGCCAGCTACGAAACAGAGGCGGAGACTCAGCGACGCGGAACCGGCTGGACACGACCATGTAAACCAGGAATCAACCGGCAATTCACAACACACCGACCAGGCGCTCCTCACATACCGAATGTGCACGATCACTGCAATTGACACACGACAACGAATTTCCTAATCACACACTTCTCCCCATCAGGCATGCCACCTCTATACGAGCCAGCCTGATTGCCAGATAACGCAACCAGAAGGTCGTAACAAGCGGCATCAATCAGACACTGCGAACATAACGAGATACCACTTAAATAACACCAGTGCCCTTATAAACGACCTTGATCACGATTGTATCAAGACTAACTAAACTCACACGAACCAACGATCGATCAGACATTACGAGCCATTATATAATCACTGACCAACTAGATAATAACACTACTACAATTCCGACGCCTCCTCAGCAGAACAGAGCAACAAAGATCTAACCACGAGGTCAGCCACAATAATACACAACAAAGCACTCAACGCATAAATATATACACTACTCATACAGGCATTACCTTGATGTACCCCGCATACTAACGCCTGTATACCACCGGTAATACCTAACCTTTAGAGGACTAAAGATACCAGATATAAGTCGATAGACATCGCAGCTCGGTCACATTCGTCAGCCACAGAATGCCATCTACTACTAATAGTACAATACAAACACGTGTACTCATCGCACCAACTCGGACCCTTCCGAAGGGCCGAGCATATTCACAATGCCGTCACAACGGAAGATCACTACACACATCATCCTCATATCGATTCCCCTCCGAGACTGGAGACCAACACGGACGCCGAGAAACACCCCGCTCATCACCACAGGGATCTTGATACTCAGAATAGACCAAAGTGCAAATATAATCGTAACACGCACTATAGTCGGACTTACATCCACGCAGTTTTGGATACGACGCGCACATGAACAGTCACCACTATATCATAATAAACACATACAGCAAACAAACGTCTGCCAGCGAGTACCTCAAGCAGCTAGCCGACAGTACAGAAACCAGGAGGTACAACACCAAAGACAGCACGCATATCAGAATTCCTAACGGCAACGCATATACTTAATGCATCGATATAATGATAAGCAGCACAGCGAATTATTCGGACTACTGTAGATGCATCATATCACAGTACACGCTAGCAGACATCGACACATACTACTCTATCCACCATCACACTATATAGTATATATATTAATATATATGAAAATAGTTCATACTAGTATAAATATATACTGCATAATATATATATGATATATAAATATTTATATATCGATAACCAGCAGCAGCGGCGAGATCCCACCCCACGCAGACGAAAGCCTCGCGAATGACGGTAGGCAGAATAGAACCATTACGGACAATCGCATCGCGAATGCGGCACCGCGGCAGTAATACGGACATACACCACAGGAACCATAGTCAGCAGAACCAGCTAATTCGAGCCGGCATTATAACAGCAAGCTCTCCGCGACAGAGGACTATCATATCGACACATAGCGAAGGCAGAGCGATGCTAACGCACTGAGCGGTCACACATAACCTAACTATAAAGTATTAAACATAAATCAAACGACCACGGATAAAGCTACATCACTCATCACCAGCCACCAGGCGAAACATAGATACCGGGTACTCACTCAAACGGAAACATTCAGGCCGGGAACATCAAGACAAGAAGACAGAGCTATATTAATATATAATATTAATATATGAGCCGAATTAAATATATAACCATATATATATCTAATATATTATATATTAATATTAATAATAAAATAATATATATATATAATACTATATATATATAATATACTATATATATATATATTATATATATTAATATATATAATATATAAGTATCATTTAATATATTAATATATTATATTATATTAATTATATATATAATATATATATTATATATATATATATATATATATATATATTTATATATAATCTATAACATTAAATCATATTAATATATATATATAATGTATTATATATATATAATAATTTATATATAATATATAACATAATATTAATAATTATATAGCATTATATATATATATATATTAATATAATATATATATATATATATTCAATTATAAGTATATTATACTATATATTATATATTAATATATTATATAATATATATATATATAAAGATATTAATATTATATATTAATATATATACTTAGGCTTGGGGAATATTAATACTGGGGAAAGTATATTCTCTACATAGCATATAATTCAATTAGACTAAAATAATTAAACTTATTTCATTTACTTATATATATAGCATTTAGTCACTTCCTATTAATACCTCAGTCAGTTGAATAGCTCAGAGTGAAACTTCCAGTCACACTCATCAATAATTAAATTATACTTAATTGTTGACTCATCTGTTGTATATATATCACGTCGATACTAACCCCTTGATTTCTTTATACATATGATACAGAATACTACAGAATCTTCTTCATCTATATACATATACTAGGCCATTTAAACGATAAGATATTATTTATCATAATCTAATCTTCATACTATAATAATAAACCATATATATTATTTATAGAGTAACAGTTTATGCTTAAATAGAATCTATCTTCGAAAATACTAATTATCAATAATACTGTTAAAGTATCGCATATATCATTACTATCATACTGATATATTCGGCTAGGGTGGGATCTTAAATTTTTTGTAGATATACAATGTATATGCAAAACATAATCTTATTATATAGAAGTATGGCATGTGTATCTACTCTCATACGTACTTAGTATATTAGATTGTATCGGTAGGGTAGTGATATAGTATACGAGGACGTGAACGCAAATTAGTAAATTATCATTTTAAGCAATTTAATTACTTATCTCAAATAATCAGTAATCTGGAAGCATATACTAATTAATAATAGACAATCATATATACACGTAATGAAATCAATTACACATACTACGGACGGCTTGCAACCTGCGCTTGAGTAAAAGATCGTTTCCCAGTTTTATTTAGAACCGCACTATTTTTCTAGGGGGGACTACGTGAGACCGTACAACTTGACCGCATTAACTAACATCAATTCTTCAATCTTCACCTCGCTCTTTGCACTAATTCTCTCTAGATATACCCTTCTCCATACTTAACCACGTCCATTCTAAGCATCACTACACCACGTCCCACTTTCCGCTCCTATTACGTCGTGAACGATGGTTTAAATCCGATTCTCTGACTAATTTCCTAAATAAACGCCTTATAATAACATAACATTTTAATAATCATCTTCAAAATATGTATATATATATATATTATTATATATTTTATATCATTTATATCTTTTATTTTATCTTTATTCATAACTATAAGCTATCATCATTAATTATGTTGCATTTTATCTAATCTCCAGTAATATAAAAATATTATTATTTTTATTTTCCGCTCGCTGTATTTTCTCTGGCGCTGCATCTAAGAAAAGGCGGAAAAATTCAGCCCCCTTGAATTTCCCGCCGGGGGCCAACACCCATTTTGAGGCGAAATACCTAGGGCGGTTTTTTTTTGCGCATGCGCCCAGCCGCCCTATTGGGCGGGGCGCGTGCTTAGCGATTCCTTCAAACGATCCCCGCTTCGTGCAAAGCAGCCATATACTTCACGTGTTGAATCCGCTACAGGCTTCCAATATTAAATATCCATTTGTGAGATATATATATATAAGACTTAGCTTAATCTAGTACATATATGATATATGATCATTGAAATAGTGACTATATAAGCTTATATTCGAGGTATATCAACTTCTGCACGTAAATATTAAAGTAGTGGGAGCTGTTAGATACTACGTTATTAGTCAATTGATACTGATTGAGTAATGAGGAAAGTTTATATTTACGCTAATCTTTTATGAGTATAATTGAATATATCTATAAAATATCTTTATAGATATGCTTTCTATACTACATTCAGATTTCCAAGTTTTCATTCATTCTCCATTTAGATTTCCGTTCTGGAGATTCAAAAAATTTTCGCTACTCAGTTCAAAAAAATTGTCGATAGGGGCCCTCATATGGAAGAAGCGATATTGAAAGAGTTGCGTTAATTCGTTAAGTTGGGTTTTGTGAAAAAGAAATATAATTTTCTGTTGTGTTCTATTGCTGGTAAGGCTTCTGGGCACAATTCCGGGCGAGAAGCTTTAACACTAAGAGAATTTTTTTTAAAAAAACTTTACTTAACTTAGCTTTTCTGACACATTAAGAAATTTTTTTTCAGAAAATAATAACACTGATCAAATTATGAATATACCATAATATTAAATATATATATATATCTGAATTATCATACTATATATTAAATATATAAGCTAATTATATATATTTTCAATTATATATATATTATTACAAGTATATAAATACTACCTATAGATATAATCTGAGTTTGCATTATGAGAGATTAAAAAACTCCTTAGGGAGAGAGAATAGGGCTCTTTTTAAATAGCCCTACGTTTTCCTCTCTAATCTGCCAAAGTCCTTGCCTGCGAATTTTCGTACAAAATAAAAGAGAAACTGGGGCATTGAAATTTTGGAACTAGTTCACTAAATAAACAAACCGAACTAGTGGCGTCTACTCACACCACCTCTCTCAACAACCCAGCCATCATTATTAGACATTTAGCATGCTAAATATCTTTTGTTTATTAACGTAAGAGTTTGCTTCCTTCAGCGTTAAGCTAAAATTACAACACTAAAGGGCTCAACCATTATTATGCCGAGCTAAATCCGGATCGCCCAAGCGGCACAATATATCCTTTGGCTGGTTCCATATATCTCCACACCAAATAATTGAGGAACTTCGAAAAATAATCTAAAAAGGTATTAAAAGTCTTATTTTAAGAACTAAGAATAGTATAAACACTGACTGTCTAAAAGTTAAAAAAATGCTGTGTCTCTTACCCCCTACAAATTTTTTTTTATTTATTCATAACGATCAATTGTATTGCTGGTTTCCCTATTGGTTATTTAAGGAACTTGACATCAATAGACAATATGCATAATTCATCCATTCTTTTGAAAGAGACTTTCTTTCTTATTAGTATTCAACGTGAGAGAACAGAAGTGACCATATACTCTCTTGCGGCTAGTCATTTTAAACCATGACCTCCTTTAAGAATCCGTATTAGGATGTTAATATTTATTATAGCTTTCAAATCCAATATCAATATCTTCTACCGCACAAGTCTAAATTAAAGTTAAAGTTCAAGTTAGCATTTTACTCTTAAATATACAAAAATCGAAAAATATGGGAACAGAAATAATAACATTGAGCATGCGTTCAAACAAAAGTACGGCACTGTTAATTAAATCACCCTGATCCGTGCACCTGCACTTTTCAACAACTTCATTTCTATTTTTGACAGATTGCCTCTTCTCTCCAATTTGCATCAAAACAAAAAAACCGTAGTTTTTTCTCAATGCCATTGGGGCCCAGTTTCAAATGTGTATGCGGAATAGCGGTTATTACTTGTGTTGTCTGGGCATAATGATTCAGGTGAAATATCGTGCATGGCCTCGCTTCTACGATAAAAGCGCTTTACTATGGATATCGATCATTGATGAGGTGAAGGCACGAAATTTTTAGGTTCAAGAGAGTTTTTTTCTTTCTCGTGGTATAACGTCAATTCCGGTTGTATAGGATTCTCACAATCCCGCTGTAATACTGATAAGCACTGGGGGCAAGTTGTCCACCAGCTGTGGATTTTTTTAGCAGTGTATAGTAATAATATATATTATATATATATATATATACTCATTATATATATATATAATATAATTATAATATATTTATATATATACTATATATATAAATATATAATTATTTTTTTTATACATAAATTATATAATATATATGTTAGGGGGTCCACGATATTATAAAGGCGCAGATGAAATGTTTTTTCGTTGGTATCTTCCGGGGACCAAATAAAATTGCGACTTGTCTTTAAAATACTGAGTCTTTGTGAAGCAGAGTTAATGGGGCTCTATCATAATGTTTGACTCCAGCTAAATGAATAACTTTAAATCCGTGCCTCATTGAGGGGAGAGGTTTTATAAAACTGCGAATCTATTGCAAAGATTTGCACCACGAGTCCGGCTACAGATTCTTGCTCTTCATAAGAATAACCAGGACCGCCGAACACACCATACAGACTTCGATCAGCGCACCATGCACCATGCGTCATCCACGGTTTTCCCAAAACCTCAACGACATGAGCACACTCGCCTTAATACGAACTCTTCCCTTCCTGACTTATCACATCGATCCACATCCGATTACCCACAATCACATGGATACCGTTAACCAATCACATTACCAGCCCTAATTATCTTACCAAACACCCCCACTCCATACACCTACCACTCTTTGCCACTTACTCAGAGCCACGGATACCATCATCGTAAACCCCCCTCAAGCACCCACTGCACTTCTCCATAGCTATATATAGCTTTCACACATCCAACCACAGGACGCTAACCATCCCGCCCCGCATGACACACGATATAAAAAGAACTCCAGTACACACCATTCAAACAATGCGCCACTTACACCAAAAACCACGTATATATTACCGACTCCTATTACACCACCCAATGATCCGCCCAACTCGGCCACAGTCTACGAACAAAGGGTCGACACACACAATACGCACATAATTATCCTCGACTTTGCACAAATGAGGCGCGAGCATACAGCATCGATCTGACAGCTATACTACTACTATACACACCCTGGGATAAAAATGAATGCATAGATGGCACATTCAACACCCATCTCGCTAGTTTTGGTATTGGAGCTGTTGAAACAGACTCGTACAACAATGTGTTCCAAGAGATCACAAAGACGAGGAAGTATGACGACGCATAGACTACACATCACACGGCGCCCACTTAGGCTAAATCACCCCACTACACAGGAACATTAATAACTTCCAACTGAGCATAACAGCACCCAGATAATTCCCAATGAAACAGTATACCTCACTCACATGACCCACAACGAAAAGCAGAACCACTATACAAACTAAAAACAACCAAAACCCAACCGAGACAAACAACCTTTAATACCTACCACACACAACAACACCTGCACACTTAACAACGGACAAACGCTTCTAGCGAAAAGCAAGACCAATAAACAAGAACTCCATAAAAAAAGCGCGCACATTCAAGAACACATACACGGGACCACTTCAACAACTCTTAATTATCATCACAGACATCCTCATAGAGCCACATCCTCCCAGCACCCATTGTGCCCGTCTACAAACGACGTTCCATCGACCACCGGAATTTCATATACCATGAAAATACAACACCTTATCGACAGTACGCAGATCAACTGCCATGACAACAGTGCAGACGACATCCTGCACTAGCGAACACAAAAACAAACATGTTCACCTCCAATGTGAACAAAATAACAGGCAGCACACGTACGCAGACAGCACCACATATCGTACCGATAGCGAGAAGTCACAATACTAGAGATTTCATCTTTCTAATCGTAGAGAAGCACAAGCTTATTCGAATCGTACAACAGACCGGCCGCCAATCCACCCCAACGAATCACATCGTAAAACTTAGCCCACATCAAGGATCAGTTGACTTTGAGAAACGAATACAACCACACGCCACACAAACTGACACCCACCAACCGCGCCACGCGGACGCAATCTCCCACAGCGCACAACTTAGATCAGTCAGATGCGCTAATGCGAGAGACTCACGCTAAAAGCTGCCTCAAAGCACTAATCCCCCGTCGAGTCAACTACCCGTACCTAATCACACGGCTCATTCTTCCAGTTCTTTTCACGACACCACTTCCACATATATTAAAACGAACTGCACATATTCATATTATACTCCAGGCAAATAACTAGGTCCATCCTACACCATCGAGCGAGAACCCTCGCTCACAAGCTACGGGAATCTCTCTCATATACCTTTCTACTACACCCATTCATCGTCAGCCGCACATACAATAAGCACGGGCAAGAACCATAAAATTTGAATAATAATTTGAATCAGACAACGAAGATTTCTAAACCGGGGCATACACCTTTGCTATAATTAATAGAGTCATAAGGTAATTCATCATTATACATCTCCATAACAACCTCTAGCAGCAACGCATACGTATACAGTCATTAACCTTTACACACTATCGGCAATGCCATTTCTTAATAACATGTCTGTAGGGCCAGGAACACACAACACACACATAATCGGCCTATAACGGCATGGCACTTAATGGCACCACACCTGTGGCAAAACCCGCACCCAACACGGCTAAGACGAAACCCTTACGATTTATTCCAAAGACACTCACCACGCATGACACCAGGCACACCGTTTAATAAGGCTACATCGACGAAGTATTGGCTACTCTTACCATTCATGATCAAGATTTTTTATCCGTGAGAGTCACAGTTTATTTATTGAGACTAGCATTCATATTCGCCCCGACACCACGCAGACGCATTCAGACGTAATACACTCACAGTCTACCGACAGCACACACCTAAACTTACAACATACACAACGAAACCTTCCCCCGCAACCAACCTTGCAGCACTTTGCGACCACCCAGATTAGCTACCCTGCCACTCGCGAGAATTGCGCGAATAACACAAGACAAAATGCACCTCAACAGCCACACACACAGTACCCATTCACCAAGCCACACAACAGAGAAAGCAAACTGACCAAGGCACATACAGACTGAAATCCCACACACAAAACCACCAACGAAAGATAAAACCACGCTGCGAATTCTAAACCATCAACAAGAAAACCCGGACAAAAAAAGACCAGCCCGAGACACCGAACGATGACCCCATTCTAACCGAAACAAAACCAGACATAACAATCAAACAAACGCCGCGCTGCACTCTAGATGACGAGAGCGTCCAAGGTGTTGGAACCAACCAAATCCAGCACACGAGATACACAATAAGTAAAACCGGAGGCAAATCAGAGGAAGAGAAATAACAACGTTTCACTACTCCACAGGAATTACTGCTCGAGTGAAATATGTCACATCCCCACCACTGAATCTTGAATCATGCCACATTTCTTCACACAAATTAAAGCAACAACGCTACGTCTAGGGTGCAGATAATGCACTCCGACATAGTTTTCACCGCACAACAGAGACTTACCCTCAAACCATCACAATCCCACACGCAGGATCTATACCACATCCACTAGACCACAACAGGAGCCCATCCCACACCCACACCCTCAACTCCACTAGAGACACCAGAATGAACCAAGACTTAAGACATTAGTGACAACACAATTCACATCACTTTTAATCACACAAAATCAAACGTCAAACAATATCAACCAATCACAGATAAAACGACCTACACGTATTATATTCCAAATACTTACACTATGTAGACCACTATCACGTACTTATAATACCGCTTAGTATTAACACACTAAAACCTACCATTTACCATAATGGGCTGGCACATTATCCATATACACCCACACAGAAGGTTAACCTACAAATTACACTAAGACTGACCCACAAGACTTCGCAACCCACAACAATACATCCACCGAACACGTTGTTAGGTACGCATCGCGTCAAAAAACTATGCCGTGACGGGGCAATTAACAACCTCACTCATTACTCAGTCACCACCCTCCCTCACTCTTGGCCAGAATTTGTATGCTCATTCACAAGCTCACATGCACAGTCCGGCTGTTACCATGGATCCCGTCAAACAGCATCATTCACTGCACTACCGAGCATCACTACTCGAGCCCTGACACTAACTAACACAAATTCAGAAACCCGTCGGCACAGTTGCCCACTTTCCCACGCGATGACCACCAAACTTATTTCCACCAAGCGGACGTCTGAAAAAAACAGGACGTTTAACCACCACCCCAACCAGCTCACCTCACACTACAACAGTCCACGAATACCCTAACAACTTACACAACCACATGCGAGGGAACTCCACCCACATGCTTAACACCAGATTTCGCAAATCGAACATTCCAAAAATTACACATTCTTATTCCTTCCACAAGCCACCCACCACACACACTCATAATCCACACTGAACAGACCCACTTTTCTCAACACACACTCTCAGCTATAAGCTCCATCCAAATCCTGAATCGTTCCTTCTTCTTTCGCAAGCCATCTCGCCGACGCTCCACACTTTGGGTTTCACCCTCCTCTGCAACATTCCCGAACGTTCCTTCTCCTCTTTTCGCTGACTTTACCCGCATGTTCACTACTACGTGTCTCGCTTAGTTTCCATCTTTTCACACTTTATACAGGTCTTCCGCACACTCTCCTAATATCTCTGTGCTGTTGTTCCCATCCTCGTACGGGGAGCGCGGCAGGATATCTGACTTTGGCACTCGTTGCCTACCTCCAAACTTTCTTCCTCTTCCCTCCATCCTTCCTGCATCTATGTCATACCACCCGGCCTTAGCTGGTTACCATCGTCTCGCGCCAATAGGTGGTGCCTCACCAAGGAACCCCTGTCCCATCCGTCACCTATCCCGCTACTTCCTCACACGTTATCCCTTAAATCTGCCCTAACACCTCTCTTTACGATTTCTCCCAAGTCGTATTCCCTCATCTCATCTCCTCTGGCAACTCCTCCTAAAAATTCGAGTCAACATCAATGGCAACTCTATCCACTGTTAAAATTACAGTCGGCGAACACCGCCTCGCATTTATGCTTCGTCAGCGGCGACGTTGTCCAAAGAGTGCGGTGTGGCTGCTTTTATTGGCTACCCTCGTATTAAGGCTCCGACTGGAGCTTTACATGGCCGGGTTTCCAGCATCAGTTTCAGTTAGTGTCTTTCACAGTATTACTTTCGTCTCATGTATCAGTTACGCCGTCATCTGCAATCTGCTCGTAATTCTTGCCTTGCGAGAATGGCTTTTCCTGTTCAAAATTGCCAATAGGGGACATACATCATTCTGGCTGTTTGCTTTCTTCCACTCTTAAATTTCCGTCTCTTTTGACCACTCCTTTGATTTACCTACTCTTGTCCACTTAATCATCTTTATCCTGGATTTATAATCTTGCGTTTTTCCCGTCTGCACTTCCACCAATGCACCCTGGCGTAGACATATTCAAAAGCTTGGAGAATAGATTAAATCGTCCTTGAAGCGTCCGCTCTGTGTTCTCAGCCCTTGTTTGCAATAACACCACGCTATCAAAATCTCGTACGTTAAAAACCATCAAGGACAATCCTCCCACCGACCTCTACCGAATCAACAATGATCACGGTCCTCCTCTCCGTCTTATCCCTCAGGTTTAATTCATCCCATAAGACATCTTCTTAGACCTTTCCTATCGTCTATTGCACCGCCTTTCCAATCCAACCCTCATCCCTGTACAACCTCGGGTTCTCTGCAGAAAATAACCTGCCAGATCTCCCTCTCTGATGTTGCGGCAAACCAACACTAAGGTCATCAGCGTTCCCAAAACATCTCATCTCCTCCACTCGTTCCCGCCACAGATCTTCGTTCCACATCAACTGTCCATTCTGTTGACGAAATATAAGTATAAGAAACATCCAGTCACTTTGGGCGCGTTGGAAAACCATAAACAAAAGCATGAGTCTTCGGGCACTACACCTCACCACTTCTTACACCCCCCGCGTGACGTAACCATCCCCCAACTCCTCTCCCACAGGACATGGTTTGAGGCTCTTTTACTAAGCTATAGAGCGCAGCTCCTTACATCTCGAGAGCAATAAGAAAAGCTGAGGAGTTGCTCTTCTGAGTATCGTCTTAGGTTCATCTTGAAGCTTGCGCGCAAGGTAGACTTTATCTTTTCCTCACTTTATTCTAATTCATCTACAAGTTCTGCTCACCAGTTCCAAGCTTACAAGGCCAGATCATACAGAACAGCTCTCTTACGGCCACTCCTTCTGCATGGAGTAAATTCAAACCGCACCTTTTCTAGACTCAACCTATAACATCTGAAGTGGCGTGGCGGGTATGTTTCCGTCAGTGACTAACTCCTCGGTTCACAGTTCTTTTCACCTATCACCGGCATCTTTGGACAATAAGCGAAGACACCGGTCGACAACAGACTCATCATATTAAGTGACCACTACGACACGCGCTTGGATAAACTGTTTCCCTTGTAAAACCATGCTGCCACTCCTCTAGCTTGTTCCATCCACCTCCTCAAGTATCTCTCAATAGTCCTCTATAGATCTCGGCAGGGTGCGACCAATATACATTTTCCAGCGGAATCCCTCTTGCACGTAAGTTACCTTGATCCTCTACAATTCTGCGTCTTTATCTTGCGCTCGTTGGGTCAGTATACTGGGGACTGCTTTGCTTTATCGCGCTAATTTTGCTTTAGTCCCTACGGTATCCCATTCACGTAGGACCCTCACTGTCCATCGCTACGCGCGCAAGGCAGGCTGCGAGGAGCCCTTATTCAACTCGCGTACCAAGCCACCTTTACGACGCCCTTGTAAGGCACAAGGGGTGCTCGTGTTGGCCGCATATCTTCACATTTTGTTGTTGATTTGGTAACCCCAGGCTACAGTTCAGTCTTGCGGAGTGCTACTCCATCATTTTCTGCCGTCGACTTGATCCCTCTTGTTCCTGTGGAATTCTCTTCCCATCTTCTGTATTTCCTGCTGAATTAAATCTCCCTCGCTATCTATTGATCTATAGATCCATTGATCTATTGATAAATTTAAATATTTTTACCTAAAATATTTTAGTATATATACAATTCCCCTTAAAAAATTCTTTAGTAATCTTAAGCCAACGTCCACGCATGCAATTAATTATTTGCTATATATGTGTTCTAAAAACAAATACATTAACGAGGTCATTTACTTTATGACTCTTAATCAAGTTGCATCATAACGTACTTTAAATAGCGTTAATTCATGTATCAACCGCATCTTCTCAAATGCGGCAGAGTATAGGGGAGGGGTATGTGACCATTTAAAGCGGCTGTTAGAAGGAGAGCAGTTTAATTATTCGTGAGCACGTTTCCGTCCGTGTGCGTGCTAGTAATGTTTTATGTTCCTTAGCGTTTTAGGCTCTTTAACTGGAGATCGAACTTTGTTATGTTCGCAATTATTCCTTGGATATTATGATAGTTAGGTTAGAAGATTATGAACCAAGCTTTTAATTGCGGTTAAATATCACTATGTTAATGTAAAAAAAAAACTTGTTACGTTAGCCATAATATTAGTGGTCCGCAGTATGATTATTTGGTCAAGTAATGATAAAATTTATTGTTAAACTAATTTCACTATGTTAAATCCGTAAATGATTAACATTGATAGTTTAAGATACTCCTGATAAAAGTGTTAATTGCGGGCCTTTGCGTGTTTTGTAAATGTCTATGGACTAAGTTTACTCATTAACTGTTGTTCAAGTAGAATAATTCTATTATTAATGCTAACAGGTTTATTCGTGAGTAACGGTTGGTTAGTTTGCCCGTTGTAATAACCATTAAATTTCTTAGTTCAGGTTAATGGCTATGTTTAGCTTTAAAAATTAATGGGAAAAATTGTTACGTTATCATATATTCGTTAGTCTGTATATAAAAGAACTTAATCTTTTATGTTATGTTCATTTCCCAAAATTGAACTATTTGAAAGGTGACTTGAATTCATAGATAAATAGATCAATAGATTAATAGGTGCATGCGAAGGTGAGGGAGGGGACAGGAGTTGGGTGATTTTGGATTTCACTGATTATTGATTTACTGCTTTAAATGAATCAGTACACCACTATTACACCCTTAACCTAGTGATACTTTTATCAAAGAACTTACTTCTTATGTTATATTTATCCCAAATGATATACTAAAAATAGACTTGAATCAATAGATCAACGATCAATGGTCAATAGATCAATCAGATGATGGAGGTTGGTGGGGGAGGCGGGGGGTTTGCTTAGTGATCCCTTACTGCGCTTTAGCCTCAGTATAACTATTACAGACTTTAACATGCGATATTTAATTCAAAGCAATTATTATATGTTATCCCTTATTCCAACAATCCAAATGAAAGCTTGAAAAATCATAATTTAAATATCGAATAGCATATCAATAGATAAATGAGACAAAGAGGGAGGGCAGAAGTGGGTGTTAGAACTTTCTGAATTATCGCAGAGATGTTTACCTGCTTTAGAGGTCTGTAAACGAGGAAAATTTTTCTATAAGTTATAAACACATAAAAAGAAATAAAAATTTTTAGTAAAAAAATTTGTTAAACAGATAAAACAAAAATAAATAAAACATTTTGATAAAATATAATAGCCTTCTTTTAACACAACAAATAATAGAAAATTTCATAAAATAATTAAAATTAGACCTCTTGAGTCAACTCAAGCATCCGTGCTCCCTTCCTCCTGTCCCTAATTTTCCCTCCTCTTGTGTTCTCTCCAAATGTTCTCCTCTATACCCGTTTCAATTTTCCAAGGTTTCGGCGGTTCATCTCACAACAGTGAGCAGTATGCAACACGTAACAACTGCTGTGATGAATGATGTTAACCGTGTTAAATAAAAGAGCAGGTGACACCTAATCAAATCCTTCCATGACGTTTTTCAAAGAATTTTATGGGCTCAGCCCCAAACCGCCTGGTGAGCTTAGTGACACGTAACTTATTGTTTGGCGATGAGGTACCATCTTAAAAGAAAAAATGTATACCGAATTTTTTCCTTTTAATGGTGAATTTTCAAAGTTTTGGGGCTCATCCCCATCACATATTGAGCGTAGCGGCACAAACACTCGGCACAAGGTAGGTAACATTCGTTCTCTTCTATCCACTCCCCAAATTTCAGCCTTGTATACGTCTATTTCCAATGGTTTTGGGCTCAGCCCGCAACACCCAGCGAGCGTAAGCACACACGTAACCTCGTCCCGACGAGGTTACCTTATAGAAGGGTGATACTATCCAAATTTCAATCATTCCGCGGCCATTTCCTACATGGATGGGCCAGAACCCCCCCCCTTTGAGAGCTGCTGCGCGCCAAAGACTCTCGTAGTAGAACGAAGGTTATACCTTTAAGAAGGGGGGTATACCTAATATTTCATCAATTCTAGCGGTCCATTTCCTACTTGGAGGGCTGCACCCCTCCCGGAGGGTACACGGCCACGTAAACTCGGTCTCGACGAGGTTACCTCACCCATAATGGGGTGCCAAATCTTGAGGAAAATACCATGTGCCGAAATTCCAACCGTTAACTAGGCTGTGTGCGGTGCTGTGCGGTGCGGTGTCGGACGCCCTGATGCAGGCCAGTACGGGACAAGGTAACAGCGTTAATGAATATTAATGTAACATTTTACTATTTATTTTATTATTTATTTTATTTATTTATTATTTATTTTTGTTAATTTATTTTATTATTTATTTATTATTTGTTTTATTTATTTATTTATTTATTTATAATATTTTTATTTTTTTTCATGTCCGGTTAATAGAACGATGCTTTTTTTTGACCTCTCAAAAAACCGGTTTGTCCTTTCTTGGGTATATATATCTTACGCAGAA
>JABUQX010044485.1:27500-37500 GCA_015478945.1 Trachelipus rathkii
TTTTACCAAACATCATTTTAAAATTTAAACTAAGTTTTAAAAATTTAACCAAAATTTTATTGAGTTAGAGAAAACGTAAGGATTTATTAACATAGCCATAATATATATATATATATATATATAAATATATATATATATATATATATATATATATATATATATATATATATAGTATATATATATATATATATATATATATATAGGTATATATATATATCATATTGCGCAAGCTCATGCCGATAGTTGGCGTTAAAATCTGTAGCCTCTGCAATGCGCGCGAGGCCCCCTTTTAAATTAAGGGCCCCCGGCGGGGGGGGGCCCCCTAGTAGGGATGCCCAAGTCACCCTGCCTAGAGCCGCAACTGCCCTTCTGTCCCCTCATCGGCTCGAGCCCTTATGGAATATATGTTTCCATGAACTTCAATTTTTAGGGTCGAGCCGATGGGGGACAGAAGGGGGGATGAAGTCCACCGACAACTGATATATATGAGGGATCATGTAAATCTTTTTCTACCAATTTAAAAAGGCACGGTATTTCAGATGAAATTAAATTAAAAGATAAGGAAATAATATATTAAACCTAAAAGCAAACTTGTCAGAATTAAACGCTTCACCAAAAGTTATATATTAATATTATATATATATATATAATATATATATAATATTATAATATATATATATATATTATATATATATATATATATAATTATATATATATAATTATATATATATATATCATTATATATATATATATATATGATATATATTAAATATATATATATATATTATATTATATATATATATATATATATATAGTAAGAACGGTTTATCTTAGGACCAGGAGTGTAACTTAGAAAACTACAAATCGCTACACTAAAACTAAACTTTTTGCAATCAGATGAAGAATTTGTAGCCAGAAAATGTAATAAAAAAAATAGAAAAGGCTTAAAAATAAGATTTTCAAATTTTAATATTTTCAAATACAATTAATTGTCGACAGCAGCTCAACAGTATTATTTCCTTTCATGTAAATGCTGCAGACACGAGGATGAAACTGTTGCCATAATGCTTTTTATCATGCTCTTCTGCCATAGAAATAAGGGAGAAAATATGTTATTTTTTTTTTTAGAATTTTTTTTTTACTAAAGAAATACCCAAGGGTAAACCGTAAACCGCAAAGATGGCTGGAGTCGGGTCTCTCGGCCTTACTGGTGTGACCGACAGGGTGGGATTCGTCCCCTTGTCGCACCGCGGCTGAGCCCATAAAATAAAATAATTCTTGTCTAAAATTGTCCATGGTTACAGAGAGAGAGAGAGAGAGAGAGAGAGAGAGAGAGAGGAGAAGAGAGAGAGAGAGAGAGAGAGAGAGAGAGAGAGAGAGAGAGAGGAGAAGAGAGAGGAGAGAAAAAAGAAAATTTCTTGTCTAATAATCGTCCACTGGTTGAAGGAGATGAGAGAGAGAGGAGAGAAGAGAAAAGAAGAGAAAGAGAGAGAGAAGAGGAGAGAAGAGAGGAGAGAGAGAGAGAGAGGAGAAAGAGAGAGAGAGAAGAGGAAAGAGAGAATTTTACGTTAATAATTTACTGATCGATATAAAAATTATTATAACCGACACGTGCATTATTATTATATTTATTATTATTATTATGTATTAATTATTATTATTAAATTATATTATTATTATTATTATATATTATTATTATTAATATTATTTTATTATTATTATTATTATTATTATTATTATATTATTATTATTTATTATATTATTATTAAGCACATTGCGTCATACCTTTATAGGAACTTTTACCTTTATTTTTGCCTTTCTTATCAGTTACCAAAAAATTTTTAACATAATTTTAATCACCCTTGTATATTATATATATATATATATATATATATATATTTATATATTTATATATATATATATATATTATTATATATTATTATATATATATATATATATTTCTATTACTATTTAAATATTTTAAATTTTAGTACTATGTGGAAGAGAAGAGAGAGGATAAGCAGTGTGTAGCAAGATGATGTGAATGGTAGGAAGGTGGCTGGTGCAATTTAATCTTTGGAGGATGTAAAGTGACTAAGTTCTTGAGTGCGCTGTGGTCTTACATGAGGGTATGTTGCTACTGTGTTAATGTATAGTGAAACTATAGCCTGGAATAAGAGGTATTGATCTAAAGTACAATGTGTTCAAATGCATAATCTTAGGGGTGTGCTAGGTGTGAGAAAAATTTATAAAATGAGGAATGAACGCATTAGGGAGTTGTGTGGTGAGAAGAACGGAGTAAATGAGAGAATAAAATGAAAAGCACAATGAGATCATTTGGTCATGGAAAAGAGGATGATATCTGTTGGTTATAGCGGATGTGATAGTGGTGGGTGCCCTGGGAATGACCGGCTGGGAAACCGAAGAAAAAATTGGAGTGAATCAGTAAGGAATTCCTGAGGAGAGGAATGTGAGTTGGGCAGCGGACGAAAAGAAGGTCATGATAGAGTGGAATGGCGGGATTGTGAAGGTATGTTGTGGCGACCTGGCCAAAGAAGCACTTTACATTGCGGGGTCCCGTGAAGCTCTACCTGTGATTTTTCTGACTGCGGCAGATCTCATTAAAAAGATGTAAAGGGGGCTGTAAGCTGGGCTTTCTTTTCGACTTGCTTCAACTTCGTACACTTTTTGTGTTCCGCGTGCATGAGAGATGGTATCTTACCGCTCAGTATGGGAAATAAAGTGGGTGATGATGATGATAATATATATATATATATATATATATATATATATATATATTATAGTATATATATATATTATATATATATATATATATATATATATAATATATATTATATATATATATATATATATATATATATATATATATATAATATATATATATATATATTATAATATAATATATATATATATAATTTTTAAAAAAAAAATAAAAATGATAAAAATTATAAATAATAATAATAATAATAATAATAATTAATAATAATAATAATAAATAATAATATATTAATAATAATAATATAATAATATCCATTAATAATAATAATATAATAATAATAATAATAATAATAATAATAATAATAATAATAATAATAATAATAATAATAATAATAATAATAATAATAATAATAATAATAATAATAATAATAATAATAATAATAATAATAATATCTGTTTTCCAGATTTTGCTTTTTGTATTTTCATTTTATAGATTTAAGTGGGTTTAGTTAAAAGTGTTCTGAAAGTAAAATGTAGTAAAATCAAAATTGAAAATGAAGTTATTAGGAGAAAAGAAGAGCAAAAAAAGTTTAAAAAGTAGAAGAAATAATGTTCATATCCATTTTATTATTTCAAGCTGCATTTTTTTTTTTTTTTTAAAAAGGAAGCATTAGATACAATTATCAGATTAAGGCGGTAATAGCTTAGATAGTGTTGGTTTTGAAGAGTCGGGAAAAATCTTCCTACATTCAGACACAACTTGCAACTGAAACTGCCGTTGTTTTTCGTCATTCGTCAAACAGGAATTGAAGTCCTAGATTGATTTTATTCACCTTACAGTTGTGTCATTGACAAACGTAAAACTGTTTACTATTTTCTTAGCTTTTAAATAATGTTGATTTTCACACCATACATCAGATCAATAGTTAAAAATTCTGTATCAATTCAAATCACTTTAAAAAATATAGAGTTCGAGGAGAAACAAAAAATAAACTTCTTTGTCTGATAAAAATCCACTTGTTTTAGATTGAGTGTTAATTTTGCATCCCTATCAATATCACAAATCACAATCATCATCATTTTCTTCTTCGGACGTTAATTTTAGAGCCTTTTTATGAATATTTTTTTCCAAAGTATCATCGAAAAATGAAAATGCAACTTGCTCCGAGTTAAGATACCATAGATGGTTTATCATTTTAGACAGTGCCTTGTCTGCAACCTCTTTATCAATTTTCCTGTAGTTAACAAACGATTTTAATAATTGTAGGTCTTGGTTGGGGGCCAAAGTGGGCTCCCTGAAGGGCCAGATGTTACCCATATGATAAAAAACACACTCCCTGAATTTTTTCAATTGCTCCCCCACGTGTTTCAACTGCTGAAAATATAGTTTTATGCCTAATTAATTCCAATACATGTTTCAAGCTGAGAACTCCTATCAACTGTTCTTCATCCCCACAACTAATCAAAACCGCTACCCTCTCTACATTTTCTTTACTCAAAATATCTGGAAGCAATTTCCCATCCCAGTGCACAACAGCTCCCTCTAAATCGGAATTCTTGAATCTATTTTTGATAAGCTCAGTCCTTCGTTTTCGGAATTGCTGTCTGCGGAGTCGTATTACACTTCTACTTACAATTAAATTCAGTGTCTCATGACCTAACGCCTCTGCAGTAACTGATATTATTCGAACTGTGTCTCTATCAGAAATACTACACCTATCTAACAATAAAGACAATTTTTCAGTAATAATCTCTTCACTTCCTCGAGAGTACTTCCTCTTCTTTATTTCTGGCCCTACTTCCTCTGTGTCTGGAAAATTATCCTCCTTTCCCATATCTTCATGCGTTGGCTCCTCGTCCTTAGTTCTACATGTTCATTCTGAAATCTTTCTAAAAATTAAACAAATAAAATAAAATTAACTATTAAGAATTCACAGATAAACCGCCAAAATGAACTCCGTACCCATAATAAAATAGGAAATGATACTTCATATTAAATATCTGGTAAACTTTACAAGTTCGGTGCGGTGAAACGATCGAGATGGGCGAGGATAGCTGGCGGGCGAGTGGGAGAGCTTACACACATCCTCCATACTATTCTATTCATAAAGTAAAAAAAGCATAAACAAAAATCCTACTCATATTGACAACCCTTTTAAAATTATAGCCCTTTATCAATCATTCTTGACACCTCAAATATCTCTATTATATATATAAAAAAAAAAAAACAATGTTTATTTAAAAAAACAGAAAAAAATCTAAAATTTTTCTAAATTTTTAACCCTACCCTCTCTCTCTCTCTCTCTCTCTCTCTCTCTCTCTCTCTCTCTCTCTCTCTCTCTCTCTTCTCTCTCTCTCTCTCTACTCTCTCTCTCTCTCTCTCTCTCTCGCTCTAATAATATATATAATATATATATAATATATATATTGACTATATATATATATAATATATAATATATATATAATATATATATATAATTAATATATATAATAAAGGTATATATAATATAAATATATGATATATATATATATATAATATATATATATATATATATATATATATATATATATATATATATATATATTAATATATATATAATAATATATATAATATACTATATATATATATAATATATATATATATAGTATATAGTATATATATAAGGTATATAAATATATATATATATATATTATATATATATATTATATTAATAAAATAATAATAATGAAGAGTATATATATTAATAATAGTACATTATTATAGGTTTATAAGATATAGTATAGTACATATAATTAATAATATATATTGTATATATATAATATAATATATAAAGATCATAAGACAGTCGGGTATACGATGAAACAGAGAAAGGAAGTCTATTGGAAAATCCGATGATTAAGGATTTGAAATTGAACTGGGGGAGTTTAACCCCCTACCAGCGCGTCTCCCCCAGGTGTGGAGGAGGACCCTCAACTGAGTGGAAGCCCAAATATATAAATAAGAGCGTGGACCAAAACTGCAAGCCAGGACAGGCCTAGCTAGCCGCGGCGAAGTGACATTTGCTCAAGAAACTCTTGTCCTTCTGCCCGGAAAGACGGATTGTGTTAGACGAGACGGACCCGCCGATAAAGGACCTGAAAATGAATACTTCTGGGGAGAGTCTTAGAGTGCCACCCGGAATGTTGAACCCTGAGGGTAAGGAGAGAATGGTGGAGCTGATGCTGGAGAGGAGGCTGGATGTTTTGGGAGTTTGTGAGACCAGACTATTGGGAAGTGGAAGCAAAACAATACATAATAACTACCAACTGATTTACAGCGGTGGAGAGGCACACAGACATGGGGTGGGAGTAATTTTAACGGAAGAGATGGCACAGAGAGTGGAAAGTGTAGATTATGGGGGCGAAAGAATAATGATGTTTTCAATCAAAATGGAACACATGGGTATAAGTGTTATACAGGTGTATGCACCGCAACAGGGAAGAACTGAGGCTGATAAGGAGGAGTTTTACCGGGAATTGCAGGAAATTAAAAATAGGGCACCATATGCGGAAAGAATAGTGATAATGGGAGATTTAAATGGACATGTTGGAACACAGAGAAGAGGTGTGGAGAATGTTATAGGAGCTTTCAGCGTTGGCGAGAGAAACAGAGCTGGAGAGAGGGTGATAGATTTCTGTTTACAGAATGGGTTAACAGTTATGAACACCTGTTATAAACACAGAGAAAGCCATAAGTGGACATGGTATAGATGGAACAGAGAAAGGGAAGTCTATGTGGAGAAATCCATGATAGATTTGATATTGACTAATAAAAAAGAGATGTTTAGAGATGTAAAGAGTGTACCATCCGTGTCTGGAGATGCAGACCCACCATATGGTGTTGGGGAAGATGATATTAAAGAAACCTACCTCCAATCCAAGAAAGATGAGAAGATGAGTGCAAAATAGAGAAAGAGATATAAAGAGCCAGGAATAGCAGAGGGAGAATTATCAACGACCACAATCAAAATAACATTCGCACAGGCGGAGGAGGAGCGCAAAGGTATTGTCTGAGGAGTGTTGAACACCTCTTAAAAGAAGCGGGTCTGTTAAAAAGCGCAGAAGAGCTGCATGGGAATAAAAATTAGGCAGGAAACAAAAAAGAAGAGAAAAAACACCATGAGTGGACAAGAACTGTTTAAAACCTGCTGTAAGAGAGAAAGATCTTAGAGATGTTTAGAGATGAGATAAAAACGAGAGGTGAGCTGGAGAGAAGAGAATATGTAGAGGCTCGACAGAAGAGTCTGATAGAGTGAAAGATAAAAAGGAAACCACCTGGAAAGATTTTGGAAATGAGTTGGACGGGAAAGTGACAGGCATAAAGAAAAATGGCTTGTTATATATGGAATAGCTAACGATTTATAGATATAAAGCTCGACACCAATGCACGAGTATTAAAAGGCGAAAATGGAACTCTAAAGTAAATTCCAAAGGAGATTGACGAAACGATGGAGAGATTCTTTAAGATATTTGTACAAGGAGGAGCGCGTATGAGGAGAGACTGCAAAAGTTTGATTTGTTGGATGAAGGAGGAGAGGCAGAGTGGTTGATCACGGAAGGCAGGAGATGATGGGCGCGAGAAATATGAAAGAACGGAAACGCGTGGAGAAGATGAATAGTGAACAGAGAGCTGAACAGGAAATGGAATGAAGACAAGACGTATGTAAATCTCGATAATAGATGTTGGAGAGATGAAGATGGTACCTAGTGAATGGAGCTTAGACAACAATCGCCCCATATATAAAAAAGAGATAAAACAGAGAATGTGGTAACTACAGAAACTGGATTGCATTAATGTCCAACCCTGCGAAGATCTATGAAGGATCATTGGAGAGAAGACTGAGAGAGGTGGTGGAACACAAGCTAGAGGAGTGGCAGCATGGTTTTAGACCGGGGAGATCAACTATAGATCTGGTGTTCGCTTTGAAGATGATAAGTGAAAAGAACTGGGAATTTAATAGGAAAACATACGCAGCTTTCGTAGATCTAGAAAAGGCGTTTGATAGAGTGCCAAGGGAGCTGTTGTGGAGGGAACTGAGTAGAATAGAATATGAAATACCTGGGAAATTAATAAAAGCAATAAAGAGCACTTATGTAGATAGTAAGTGTAGAGTAAAGACTATGTCCGGAGAGGGAGAATGGTTTAACGTCACGACGGGGGTGAAGCAAGGGAGCGTGCTGTCCCCAATACTGTTCATTATATACATGGACAGTTGTGGGAGATCTGTGCGGAACAGAGTGGAGGATGAGATGTTTGGATACGCTGATGACTTGGTGTTGTTTGCGCAAAATCAGGAGAGACTGCAGAGTTTTCTGGAGGTGTGGGATGAGGAGTTGGAGGAAAGGGGTATGAGGATAAACCGAGGGAAGACGGAGGTGATGTTGATCGGAGGTGGTGGAGATGTCCTGGACGTAAGTTTGCGTGGAGAAAGGCTGAGACAAACGGACCAGTTTAATTATTTAGGGGTGCATTGTGGAGAGGAAAACGACACAATGTTGGAATTAAATAAGAGAATAGGGAAATTTAATGGGACAACAGCAATGATGTTCCCATTGTTGAAGGAAAAAGCAATTTCGAGACGAGTCAAGATGGTAATGTACACAAGTATACTAAGACCAATACTGATGTACGGACATGAAGCATGGGCTCTTAATACGAGAGCAAAGAGCAAGTTGGAGGCGTGCGAGATGCGCGTGTTGCGACTGATTAGAGGAGTGACAAGGAGAGATAGGAGGAGAAGTGAGAGTTAGGCAGATTTAGTGTGAGAAGCGTGTGAGTTGGTGGAGAGTGGTCAGCTCGTGGTATGGACATGTCAAAGGATGAGAGCAACGAGATGGCCCAGAAAGATCTGAATGATACAGGAGGAAGAAAGAGTTGGGAGACCTAAAGTTAGATGAGCCGACAACTGAACGCGCAATGCAAAAGAGAAGGAACGGTTCAGATTTTGCGAGCGTCTGCAGATGTGCATAGACAGAGACGTTGAAAATTTCGTAGCAGAACAACTTGACAGATGGCATGCTCTACCAGGAGCATTGGTGAGAACCGTGAGAAATATATATATATAATATATATATATATATAGTATATATATTAATATATTATATATTTATAATAATATAATATATATATATAATAATATATATATATATATAATATATATATTTATCATGCACAATTCTACCTGCGGTATGGCCACATAACTACTGACGTCAAATAGGTCATCAATCAAGAGCTGACTTAAAAGATTCTATTTTTTGAATTTGAACTGTGCTTGCAGATTTTTTTTTTTCTCCACGCTCCATACAGTTTTTCAAATTTTGCAACACAGTCATTAAAGTGTCTGATTGGTATCTTAGCGTTCTCATATAAAATTAGAACTTCTTGTATTGCAAGTCTTGAAGCTACGCAGGTATTTTATTTCACTTAGCGCATATTATAAAATAAACTGCGTAAAATTTGACAATTAGATGCAACTTACTGCCAGTGATTTGATAAGACATGTGGCCAATTAAATACTCATTGATGCTGCAGAAGACGAAGGTGGGAGTAAAACTTCAAGGCAACAATATTTCCTTTAAAATAAGACAATAATCAGGTTTCTAGGACAAATAATTTTCCTTTTATAAAGGAAAAACTGAGAATTTTTGGCAAAAAATCGCTGCTTTTCATAAAATGAAAATTATTTGTCCTAGAATATCTATTCTCTTCTTATTTCATATGAAATGTTGTTGCCTCAAACTTGCACTCTAACTTAAGTCTTCAACAGCATCAACAAGCATGAGTTTAAGGCAAAAGGACAAGATTTTTTAATTGGCCACATTAAAATAATTTTGTCTTTCTGCCTTTAACTCATGAACATTGATACTATAGAAGAAAAAGGTGAGAGCTTATGAAATAAGAAAATAATCGGGTTTCTAGGAAAAATCATTTTCATTTTATGAAGAAATCCTGCAAATTTATTGCAATAATTCGCAGTTTATTAAAACTCTCACCTCAATGAGGCACGGATTTAAAGTTATTCATTTCAGCTGAAACTTTGCAAATCACATTTTAAAGACAAGTGGCAACTTTTATTTGGTCCCCCGGAAGATACAACGAAAAAACATTTCATTCGCCTTTTAGATTGTGACCTCACCTAAAACACGTACTAATAATAGTGGTAAGTATAGTAGGATATATAATTATATATTATATATAGCTATATATATATATATATCTATA
>JABUQX010044485.1:47500-50960 GCA_015478945.1 Trachelipus rathkii
TATATATATATATATATATATATATATATATATATATATATATATATATGCAGCTCCCTACCTGCGTTCCTGATCATCTTCGAAATGAGCAAACAAATAAACATTTTGATAACTTCAGATATTTCTTATATTAAATTCTTTCTACATCAAGATTCCTCAGGTCACTTTCTTTCTATTTTCTGGTATAATTATTCAAGTTTTCTACAGGAGTAAACCAAGCTTAAAGAATGGAAATAATTTTACACTGTGGTGATGTTCACTGGTCGGACTTTTGGTTCACACTTTTTTGATTTCCTGAAATCTGTGATATTGAATTATAATGATGATAATTGATTCATCATGATAGGACTTTGGAATTTGCCTAATGAATAATCGTAGAGGTTCTCTTTTGCATTATTGCATTCGTTACATTTTATTTCATATCGAATAAAACTAATTAAACTCAGCTTAACTGATTATTACAGTAATATTAGCTCAGAAACGCGGTCATAAGGAATTATTATTGTCTTCAAGATCAAAAAAATTATATTTCAACCCGGAGTCGTGCTAAGCCTACATTCGGTGAAGCTGAAAACTTTCTCTCTCTCTCTCTCTCTCTCTCTCTCTCTCTCTCTCTCTCTCTCTCTCTCTCTCTCTTTTTCATCCTGACATTCTTGCTGAAATTTTTTATAAAATGCCAACACAAACTTTGGCTCTTTTTCTTTCCCTTGTTTAGTTTCTTTCGAAGGCACAACTATTTTAGTTTATTCTAAATCTGATTTTTCGAACAAACTTTTGAACTTGATTTCTCTTAGGAAGATAAGAATGCTCTTCCTCCTCCGTAACTTCCTTCCAACTCACTTATGACTAACATTTTATTTTACTTTAAAAATGTTATTTTTGCTCTCCTAGAGTAAAATACTAAGAAGGTGTATAGTTCTGGTGTTATCCTTTTTGTGGTTCTTAAAACTAATATCTCAGAACTTGCCTTTGAAATCTATTTCTCAAGTTGCCTATAACTTGGCATAATTTAATCTATGCGAAAAAAGTGAACCCCATTCAAGTCTTCAAGATTTTCGATTCTATCATTAACAAGAAAACTTTGAAAAAGACATAATTCTTTCATTCCATCTTAGATCGCCAACATGATTCTGTTAGAAACGCTTGACTTGTTATTTCCTGTCCCTTTTCTCTGACTCTTGATCCTCTGCTCTTCGAAATTTCGGTAACTATTTTGCAGTTTAGTTAAACTTGACAAATGTCTTCGATAAAGGACGACACAAACTTTTCATTCTCCTTTAAAGTATTTATTCTTTTCTCTGTAACTTTCTCTTTTATTTTCTTTCCTGTCTTTCTAGGACAATTGTTGAAGATGACACGGTTCATCCTTTAAATATAGAAATTAGGAAATCCTTAGGATTCCGTACTATCCCAAGCTCACCCTCAGTTTTAATGATTTTTCAATCACTTCATTACCTATCCACTCTTAAGCGGACGATTCCCCGCTTTAGTATTTCCCATCGCTTTCAAACACGCCCCACTCAACTTCAAATAGCAGCTGCTAGAACGGTTGCCTTGGAACAACTCCCCTCTGATTGCTTTGGCATTTCTAACTGGGGAATAGAAAATAGAATTTTTTTCGATGTCTCAAACTCTCAGTTCCATCATCTCTCTACTTAACAAGGCATTCAACACAACTATGAAATAAGAAGAGCCTTTCCTTTTTTTAAATTCTTGGTATTTCTTTTTCTCGTGAACTTTACTTCTTTCTTGAAAGTTTCTAAAAAGTTAGGTTTTCTTAGGCGTCTTTGAAATTTCTTCATACCATTCCAACTTTCTTTATCTATCTGGACGTTGTAGATTCTTGTAAGAGTGTATGGATCTCATATCAGTGATTGTTCCACTCACATAGCTTTTCTTGAAAGAGTGGAGCTTCGGGATTTTCATCTTATTAACTCTTAAACTCTCGCTGAAGCTCTCCAATCTCTTTCTGTCCATCGAAATGATGAATTATTCTACTTCTACTTCATTTCGGAGCTCTAATTAATCTCTGCTCTCAATAATTTTCACTTGTAATTTGTTGAAAAGATTGGAACAATCTTTCGGTGATAGTTGGGAAAAGGGAATAATATGAGATATCGATTATTTTTATCCGATAATGGTATTTTTCGAAAATCTTTAATACACACATATAAATATATTTTGTTTGAAAACGTAATATATAAAAAAACAATGACTTTGGCTAAAATTAAAAAAAATATTTTCAAAACTGAATATTTTCGGATAACTTAATGTTTTGTTTAAACTAAGGAATACCATAGGGTAGATGCACAGCAGGTTGCCTTAATGCATCCCAGACCGCTCGCCTCAAATGCGCGCTGCGGTGCCGTATGGTTGTTATATTATATATATATATATATATATATATATATATATATATATATATGTTATTAAGAAGAAGTAGAAGTATATATATATATATATAGTGTTATATATATATGGGGTCATTAATTATCTTGAAGAAGATAGCTTGAATATCAAATTTTTTTAAACAATTTACGTTTTCGAGCAAAATTTCAACAGTGTAAATTTGCAAATTTGATCTTTTATTCTACATTTATATAGGTTCTAATTTTTTTTTATTAAAACAATGGAAATAAAATAAATTAAAATCTTGAGTGGTTATATATATATATAGTAGTATATATATATATATATATATATATATATTTATGTTTATATATATATTACATAGTTAGCATATATATATATATATATATATATATATATTTAAATATATATATATATATATATATATATATATATATATATATATATATATATATATATATATATATATATATATATATATATATATATATATATATATATATATATATATATATATATATATATATATATATATATATATATATATATATAAGTCTGATTATTTAGTTATGTTAAGTTACGTTAGGTTACAAAGAATTAAATAAATAATTACGACATGTTATTTTTTAATATTTTAATAGGTATAAAGCTCTTTTATAAAAAAATAAATTTTTCTATTGAATTTTAACAAATAAAATGTGTTCAGATCCATGTAATCGTTATGGAAAAACTAATTAATGCATAATTGACAAGACCCACACACACACACACACACACACACACACACACACACACACACACACACACACACACACACACACACACATATATATATATATATATATATATATATATATATATATATATATATAGAGAGTATATATATATATAGGTATATATATATATATATAATTATATATATATATATATATATATATATATATATATATATATATATATATATATATATAGAGATAGAGAGGTGGTATATATATATATATATATATAGAAGGGCGCACGAAAACGCGAAAGCGTTTCACGATAAATATGAACGGTTAAACACCCAAACGATTAAACGTAAAGTACACCG
>JABUQX010044486.1:0-36081 GCA_015478945.1 Trachelipus rathkii
ATTGGGTGTGCATGTTTTCTTAGAAGGGGATAGCAGAATTGTTGTACTAAGTGCTTGACACGATGATATGTTAGCGAAGTAACACAGGTTGTGGTTAAGGTGTCGATTACCCTTGTTATTGCTAGGTAGCTTAGTTTGTTTTAGGGTGTAAGAGACATATTGAAGGAATAGAATTAGAGGTTATTACTACTTGACAGGTATGTAAACTTGCTTAGTTAAAATTTGATATTAAATGTAAATGAAAAAGTAAATGTGAAAAATATCGTGTCTTTATAGGCTGTAACATTGTTAATATGCATTTATTGTAGTTCAGTGTTTTTAGATCTTTTAGGTTATACTAGCTTGTTAGAAAATGATGTTTTGTAAGAATTACTGGTTAGTGGTGTGATAGTGTCATAGATCGTGGGCTTAGGTTTAAGTTTTTGCTGAGTATGTTAGGTTTGGCCGAGAATTTTTGCTAATGTTGCTAACTTATTCAGAGTTAAAAACATTGATGTTATATTTAATATGCAAGACACTTTGATGAAAAAGGTAGTATCATCATAGCTCAAAAGTGTATCTATATGGATAGGTTGAACACTGTTGTTAAGGGATTTGTTAGATATTCTGCTTTAGATGTGATATCTATGGTAGGTTTTTAGCACCTCTGTAAATGTTAGATATCTGTAATGTTCGTTCTTTCGGGGTTATGAACAGAAAAACGTACATGCTATTATATTATGTTCGGTTGTATGTTGTTATGTTACCCGGAATGATTTGTTTAGGCTACTGTACTTAGATACATTTGTAATTATTCAAAGATTCATATGCTAGTTACGAAATGCTAAGTGGTTAGATAGGGTCTTGGTTTGTTATTTGGATATATAATGACTCATCCTTGGTCGTGATAGTATTTTATTCCAATCTAGTGAAATTTGAGATTTGCGGCTATACCATTGATTTGGCAACATCGCTTTGTTTTTAAAGTAAAACATGAAATAATTTCCGTTTTCTATGTGATGACCATGTTAGGCTATGTTTAATTTCTGTTACGTTTTATTAAATATTACTATGGTAATGTGAAATTAACACTGATTTGTTAGAGAAATAATAAGTTTTGTAAGATATTACTGTGTTAGCGGTGATGATGCTGTTAGAAACGTGGGTATAGGTTAAGTTTTGGCTGAGTAATGTTAGGTTTTGGCAGAGATTTTGCTTTAATGTCTTCGTTTTTTTCATAGTTCAATGATGTTATATTTGATATTGGTGACACTTTTGATGTCTACGTTCATTCATAGTTCAAAATGCTGGTATCTTTGATAGGTTGGACTCTTTGTTAAGGGATTTTGTTAGAAAATACTGCTTTAGCTGCTGATGATATGATTGAAAAACCAGGGATATGTTGAGTTTTGCTTGTAATGATGGGCAGGTTGAGAACTTATTCATAGTTCCAAACGTTAATGTCCCATTCATAGCTCCAATTGTTAGTATCTATGGTAGGTCTTAGCACTTTGTAAATGTTGGATATCTTGGTAATGTTAAATCTTTTCGGGTTATGACGGAAAAGGTTAACATGTTAAGTAACTTTGGTACGTTGGAATGGATTTTTATTTAAACAGTAATGAATTGTTAAGTACTGTACTTGAGAGACATTGGTATTATTCAGGTTAATTCGAAATGCTAGGTTTACGTTTTAGGTATAGGGTCTTTGGTATGTTATTTGTTTATATATAATGACTCATCATTGGCAGTTATGGCATTTTAAAAAGCAACAATTATGAATATTTTGTTTGTCTATGTGTACTATGTAGGCTATGTTGAATTCTGTTAGTTTGGTTAAATATTCTATGAAAATGGTGAAATTACCTGATTGTGTTAGAGTAATGATAGCAAAATTGAAATATTCTTTTCATTGATTGATTATATTATTATTTTATTTGATTATTTTTCTTTTATATCTATTATTATTATTATATTATTATTTATTGTTATTATTTTCTAAAAATGTGTGTTCAGATAGGACTTGAAACAGTTAAAACAGTAAAAGCAGTAAAAGCATGGGCAGGAGAGAGGATGGGGCGGGCCCCCTAGGGGGCTGTTTGCGCTACTGCTTTACTGCTTTACTGGTTATAATCAATAAAAAACATATTTTTAATTTAAAATTCCACAACTTTCCCGTCATAACAATAAATAATATAAAAAGTCATATATTATATATATTATATACTATATATATATATATATATATATCATATATTATAATATATATATATACTATAATATATATATCTATATATAATATATGCTTCTTTGTTCAAGACAGATTTATTTATGAAAATTAACAATCTTGAAAGTATTTTTTAGTTAATGTTGAATGAATTAAATAAATGTAGGTGAATAATTGTTATTTTGATTATAACATTAAAGAATAAAAAAAGATTTAGTAAAAATAAAGTATTTTACATAATTTTTGCATCGCTTAAAAAAAAGAAAAAAGAAAAAAGCTCTTGTTGTATACGTTGTATAATATTAAGTTTAATTGGATTTATCACTTATTCTGATTTTAATCGCTTAATCAATTGGGATCACGGTGTTTGGGGAAAGGCCTGTATATGTGAATTCTTGATTGGTTGATTGATCTTATGATTAATTGATATTTTTACTAAAATTAGTAAAATCTTTAAACAAAGTAAAAAAATGTTTTAAGTTTATTTGGGAATGTGTGTACAGATATTATTTTTATATGGCGTTTATGCAATAATTAACTTTTTTATGACTTTATCGTTAATCAGTGGATCCGGTTAGCATCGAAGGTGTAGGGAGGTGGAGCTGAGTTAAGCGTGTTTGATCCATTGATTGTATTGATCAATTTGTGATATTTTTACTAGTCATATAGTAAAACTAAAACACATTTTAGAATTTATGTAATGTAGACAATATTATTTTTCTATATTGGCGTTTATACAGTATAATCAAAGCGATATTTATGACTTTATCAATTGATCATACTTAATCGCTAATCAATGGATTCACAGCAAGCAGGGGAAGGTAGGGAGGGTGGCTGATTGATTAAACGTCTTGATCCATGATCTATTGATAATTGATATTTTTTTAATAGAAGGACAAAATTTTAGCAAAATTAAAAATATAATAGATTAGTTTTCACAGAGATAAATATTGTAGATTTTTCCAGTTAAAAGAAACTGGTGTAATCAAAATATTATAGGGTAATGCTTAGAAAGAATTAAAAAAGTATACAAAAATGTGTCTCTTTTGAAAAGAAATATTAAGGTATAGAAACGGAAATATATTATATATATATATATATATTATATTATATAAGATATATATTTATATATAGAATATTATATTTATATATATATTAATTTATAATTATGATATATATATTCCTTTTACCGCTCTGTGTTTTAGGTGTGGGGAACTCGTGCCTGGGGACTACAGACTATTTAGCATTCAACTGAATTATCATACTTTCGAGGTCTGGAATTGTAATCATATATGTTTTAAGACACATATGGGTTCATTGTGTGCTTGAATCTGATTTCCACTTGGCCATCTTGCCCAGTCATTTGCTGCTTGGCTCATTTGCCCGATACATGAACTTCTTTTCTTTCTGCGTTTCTTCGCAGCTTCTTCGTTCATCTATTCTCATCTGTGCGTTTCTTATGCTAAGTGCTCCCGTTTTTCTTCTTTTATTCAGTTTTCTTATTTTTGGTACCATTGAGTGTATTCAAACCCTCAAAATTGAGGTCTACGTCTTTAAAACATTTCAAAACATTTTGACTCATTAAGTGTTTGTTAGCAGATTTCAACTCCGGCTCCGGTTCCTGATCCAATTCATTTGATTCGTTGCTTAATTCCGGTTTCGGATTCATTCATCCTTTTCTATGCACTCCCCAAATTTCATCCTTCTACGGTCATTTCCAAGGTTTGGGGCTCAGCCCCATCAAACTACGGGCGGCACGGAACCTCGTATGCAACGAGGTTACCTTATAAGAAAGGATTACACCAAATTTCAACCCTTTACCTACATTCTAACCCATAGAAAAGGCGAACGAAAAAATATTAAAGGGGTTGCATTCCCCCGAAGGTGAAATGCAACTTCGTATGCGACGAAGTTACTCCATCACCGAAATATTTCCAAATTTCAACCCTTTATCTGCTCTCTAACCAATAGAAAGGCGATCCTAAATCTTTAAAGGGTCAGCATCCCCTTTCGGGGGATGCAACATCATGTAACTCGTTAGTATACCTAGCGTATAACTAATTCAACCTTTATCTACTCTCTAACAATACCCTAAGGGCCGTAGCAGAAAATTACAACAAAAGTCGGGCGGGCACCCCCCTATGTGAGTCATAATCATGTAATTCTTGTCAAAACGACAGTTTACGCTATATCAAAATGTTGTCGGTAAAGGGTGAGGTTGCGAATACGAGGCTCTTTAACCCCAAACTACCCTCACAAATTTATAACATTGTGCTAACCAAAATTTTTATTAATTAAATATTATATATTATATATATAAATATTATATTATATTATATATTATTATATATTATATATATTTATATATATATATATATTATATTATATTATATTACTATTATAATATATATATATATCTATATATCAGGGTTGTGACTGTTTTGATTTTCTAGGAAAGATTTTTTCAGATTCGTGAAGTCACGCACGCGAAATTAAAATTTATAAAATTTTTTTAAGTTCGACTTATTTTTGGAGTGATTTATTCAATCTATGTAAATCCAATCTTTAAATAGGGGACTATTAGTCAAGACACAAATGAACAGAATCCTAAAGAGTTTTACGGACTTGTTAAGGATTATTTATTATTTGTAATTTGTAAATGTTATATCAATAAAATCAAAGAAACCTGTTTGAAACATGATCCTTTTGACAATGACAACACCTGTAGAAATTTGAAGCAGAGTAGCCTTGCTTATATTATTTTAATTTTTTATTTTATTGAAGTTAAGTTAATCACTTACAATTATACAAAAAAAATAAAAATATAAAAAAGCAAAATATCAAAAAATCAAAATTCATGATTTTTTGATAAAAAAATCAAGTGAAGAAATCAGTTGATTTATAGCAATTGATTTCCGTTGCCCCTCATATATATAGATATATATATTTATATTTATAATATTAATAATATATACTATAATATTATATATTTATATATATATATTTATATTATATTCAATATATATATATATATTATATTATATATAATATATATGATATATATATTAATATATAATATATTATATATTTTATATATATATATATAATATAAATATATTATATATATAATATATATATATATATTATATATATATATATAATAATAATATTATAATATATATATATATATATTTATATATATATATATATATAGATATTAGACTTATATATATTTCCTAGTGTCATTTAGTTGTTTAATTTTCGTAATACGTCCCATAAATTATAAATAGCAACCTATACAAATTAGCTTTCTTTCGATTTTGTGTAATTGAGAAACGACGCAAAGCTCAAGCTTTCTACAATTTGTAAGCACCAATGACTTAAAACGAAAAACGCCTCTATATAGATGTTATTGGGCGATTTTTGACTTTGAACTGTGACAATTATTTAGGGCGATTATGTTCGAACCGAGATCGATTTTTGGGACACGATTTCTTCTTATTTGCAATAGAAACGAAATGTGCGAGTGTTAATTTGTTATATTTTATTACATAAAAGGAGTTTGGCTTTTAGGTGCAGCAACAGTACTTATACGGGATTATATAATGATGGCCAATGTAGGATAAATTGTTAAGTGTCGATTATTGACGCCTTTCGGTACATTTATTCTTCCCTCAATTTTTCAATTCATTTGTTTCATTAAAAAATTTGACCCAACATCCTTACCACTCTAAAGCACCTTGTTCTTACCAATCAGTTTTTCAGTCACTCGACACACCCTTTCAACCAAAATAGCAGCATATATTTTTCCCTAAAACTCAATAAACTAATGTCCCTATAATTCCTACAGTATTTCAGTGTGAACCCTGTTATATAAGGGTACTATTATGCTATCCTCCTCCATCAATATACCGCCTAAATATTCTTGTTTAAAACTTTATAAATCCAATCTATCAACCTCTTGCATATCTATGTATCATAATATATTATATATATATATATATATTTATATATATATATTTATATATATATATATATATATTATATTATATTATATTATATTATTATATATATATATTACTATATATTATATATATATAATATATATATATATGTCAGCTCTAGAAGAGCCACAATCCATTCTCAAAACTCAAACACTCCAGGAAAGGATATATTGCTGATGTGGTCAATTTTAGTGCGAAAATTTTTAAGATAAATAATTCTCATAATGTAATAAATAATTATTCAAATAGCAAAAGCTTTTGGAATTTGAAGTAATTATTATTATTTATCATTATTATGATTAGGAATGTAAAAAAATTAGAAAATAAAAAAAATTTTGTTAATAATATAAATAAATATGATTAGAGGGCCTATTAGAGACCTTTTATTGGTTACTCGTTAAAAAAATATACTTCATAAAGCTGTTTTTCTTTTTTATTAACTAAAGAATACCCCGGTATACCGCACGATGGCAGGAGTCGGGGATCTAGCGGCTTCGGGAATACGGGGTAGGGTAATCCCTCGGAGGAGGGTCTCGGAACCCCGCCTTTGATTTGGTGTCGCGGGGGTATCCTCCTCCCCTCCCCTACGGGGTATGGAAAATGTCCCCCTGTGTGCCGTCGGCGCGAGGCCTAAATTTCTTGTAATACCTTTACAAATATATTTATATATATTATGTCCCAGCTCTCCCCAAATAATACGTCAATTATTATTTTATTTTTTTTATTGTTTTTCTTTTTTACATGGGCCAAACCAAAATTTTAGCAAGGATTTCCAAAAATTGTATTCTTTTCCCTGTACGCTGTTGTAGTTTTGAGGATATGTGATTTTTTTTTTAATTTCTTTACAGTTTCTCGCGGGAAAATTTTGCCAGGATTCCAGGAATGTATTCCTTTTTCCGGTAGCTGTAAGTTAGGTTTTTGAGATATGGATTGTGGCTCTTCTAGAGGTTGGCCAGTTTATATTAAGGGAGAATATGAATCATGGCTCCATGAATGATCAAGTGGCATGTCGCTATCCTTATTTGGGTTGTTTTATCATGGAAATGAATTTTTTATAATCAGGGCTGGGAATTTTGTAAGCATTTTGATTGCAGCCTGTGGTAATACAATCTCTTTGATCCATTGTATTCAATTATTGAACCCGTTTGGCGTTTGTAGTTGCACAATTCCTTTTCTCCTTTCTAGAATTCGGCTTTGTCACCTTGATTGTTAGTAACTAACTGAATTTTCTAAACTAAAAGGTGATAAAACATAGCCCAGGGAAAGCACAGATGATAGTAAAGATATAATTGTGCTAAACCTTGATATACACAAGAAGTGATAAGCCTTTCTAGCTGTTCAAAGGTCAGTGCTACAAATTTAATTGAATTTATTATTAATAACTGTAAGATTTGTTGTAATGTACAGGATAGTAAACTTACTTCTTAGTTACAAGTTACTATACTTGCTTGCTTGCTGGGAGGCCGTTGAAATCCATTATTCCATTTAAAACCTCTTTGGTATTCAGAGGGTATGTCTTTTAAATAGTATGTTATATGTGACCTTCATTTAACTGTTCAACATAATGTATCATATAAATTTTTTATTTTTACTAACATCCCAACTATATTTGAAGGGTTCTGATATTTAGGGATTCAATATGAATCGTTCTTTAACTGTTTTGGGGCTTCATTCTGAATCCGATTTTGTTTTGGGAATTCATTCCTGGAATCGATTTCTGTTCAGGGATTCAAATCCTTGAATCCGTACTTTGAGCATGATACTCTTGGTAGAGTTCCTCTAAGTGAATCTTATTCCGTGCTATTTTAAAGTTGGAAAAAAAATTTTTTTTTTTCATATTTTTTTTTTTTCCTTTGAAAATCTTTTTTGAGCTAGTTTCGGAGTTGTCGGTTCTATGGACATCCTCTCCCCCTGCATTCTAACGTTGGGTTTTGGCCGTGATTCGCTTCCTCTTATAAGACTTCAAAGCATAGTTGTATTCTCCTGATTCATACAACTTGGAACCATTACCCAGTCAATTCAGACATTAAAGTCTCATTTATTCACAATGTTGAGCTGGGTTTTTATCACTTAATTTATGTGAGCAAATACTTTCGGAAGACGTATCGGTTTCCACTCGTCGATTGATCTAGAGGCTGTCTGTGCTGTGTACATATTTTCACCTTGGAACCTTTAACTGCCCAAGGTGTATTAACTAAGGTCTATTTAATTGTTCATAATCTTTTATTTTAGTTTTGTTGGGTAGGACTGTGGTAAACATTAACTTTTGTCAGACCTCCCCATATATTCTGAGCGATTTTAGTAAAGATAACACTTTTTATGGAGTGTTATTTTCCTTCATATTATTGCCTGCAGGAAGGGTTACTCTTAATCTTCGAGACCTTTATCGAGGTTATTCTTCAAGACCTCTATCGGGTTAATCTTCGAGAAAAGATCCGGGAAAGATCTAAATTTTACATCTTCCTTTAGGTAAAAATCTTAGATTGTATCAACATGTTTATATCAAGTGACATCCTTCTCTAAAGTCATTACAAGTCAGCGGCGACGGAGTCTGAAGACATAATTCCTCCGTTTGACGGAGAAAAATCTATCTGTACGTATTACCCTGATGGGATGTAAGTAGGTTGCTGTGTGATAGACATTACACCATATCTTTGACAATCACCAAACCTACTGTGAGTAATCATACTATAAATCGATTCGTAATTTTTAAAAATTCTTCGAACTTATCTACAAGAAAAGGCGGAGAGGGTGACCGTCACCGTCGGTACAATTATTATTAAAGAATGTATCAATAGCCTTCTCATAGATATATTTATAGTTGCGGCCGTATATAAAAATTTAAATCACTGCAATTCCTTCATAATCTCCTCGCTCAAATTCATATATTTAAATTGTTGCAATTTCATCGATAAAGATAAATATTTTCAAGAAAATCTTCTTCCTCTTGGTACTTACTTTGGACAGATCGAGAGTTAGTTAGAATAACCTCAATACTTTGAAATGTCTTTCTTTTGAAATTTCCAAAGAAAATGTCAGAAAACCTCACCCAAAAGATTGATCGAGCCGTAAAGTGATAGCCAAGAATTGTGGATTTGACCTCTCTATGCGATTGTGATATAGATCCACGTTTGTAGAACAAGGTATCCATGATGATCGTAATAAAATAATGTAGAATGAATGTGGAAAATAAGAAGAGGTAGAAGTTGTCAACTCCTGGAATAACCTCTGACTTATCTTTGCTCCTAATCTGACAAAACCGTTCACTGTGAGACCCGAAATGAATCTACCTTATTGACTAAACTCATAAGCAGGTGATAAGTGGAAGGAATTGGCTCAAGTAACGATCAGTCGGGTTAGGTTGACAACAGAACTTCTCCAATAACAAGGTCAGGGTATCCACCTAATTTCGATTCCAGTTATGTGCATATAGCCTAAAAATACCACTTCTTTCTATGGATCGTGAGTATAAACCTTCCTTAGTTTCTCAATCTCAACCACGATCCAAGCTTTTCTACATAATCCACCCAGTTATGTAGAAAATTCTAGAAATCAATTTCTTCCTAATCCTATAATCTTATTCCTAATCCTAATCGTATTCCTAATCCTATCTTATTCATAATCCTAATCTTTTCCTAAGTCCTATCTTATGCTACTCTAATTTTCTTACCTAAACTCAAAATTCTTCCTAATTCCCAATCTTCGTCATGATTATATACCCCCAGTAAATTACTTTACCCAACCAGTCTCTTTTTAGAACTCCCGATATGGGCAGAGACAATAGAGATTCTCTATCCCCTATCCATAGAGGAGAGGCTGACATTTTCTGGAAAGTATTATAAATTACTACAGCTCAATTGGAACAAATTCCCTTCATCAATATCCGGAGCAACAGGTTTTCGACTATTCCTCAGTCGCATTTGTTGTATCACAGAGGATATTCCCAACGGATTACTATGCGCGATTCCTGCGATGATGAACCTTCAATGTCATTCAGGACCACACATGAAAAGAGATGACATGTGAGGAGACATTGTGCTTCTGATCAGTTTATCAAACTTCTGAGCTTAAGTTGGGATCCTGGAAAAGTTATAAATACAGAATCGGAACCAAGATCTCTTGGTGTTTCTGACCTGGTGATTTTAGGGCTTAATTGTTGGTTACGACTACCCTAATGCATGCACCAACTGGTACGCAACTGCTTGAGCCGGACACTAGAAGGCAGAATTCTTGAAGCATATACGAGAGTCATCAAAGACAAACCGTGAATACTTCTCTGTACTGGATGAATTTGGTGTGTTGGGTGATCGTTGATGAGGAACGAAGAATAAAAAGAATTGTACAGAATACAGCTAATCATGGCGACTCACCGATCCCTAGAGAGCATCAAGAAAAAGTTCGCCTTCGTGTTAGAGCTCGTAGTAGTAAGGATATGCCTGGTATTGATTTAGAGATCATGATTCACCTTTAGAATGCTTTTCTATGTAGTTTTGCACTCGCTTATAATTGAGATAGGTCGCTCAGTCATATGATATTAAAATGATGGAGTTGGGGGTTATAGTAGGTTTCCTGGGAAAATATAGTGAATTTTGCGGACTCCTGTAGATAGCGAGAATACGCTTTTCCCGATATTCCATTCCCAACTAATCACTTGAGATCGACAAATAAACTTTGCCCAAAGACCGCGATGACGTGAACCTAACGAATGTTGGAATCCTTATCCGGATAATCTGCACTTACCGGATGGACTGAGGTTTTGAATCGCAACACTGAACAACGAAAACCTAAATCCAAAAGCAAATAAAGTCACAATCTAAATAAAGTCGCAAGACGAATTAATGGTAGTAGATACTATCATGACTCCACCAATAGTTCCAAGAACCATGAGGTACCGTTCGTCCTGACCATAATTCAAATTCTCGTCCTAAGTCTGATGAAAGGAGAAGGTCTGTGTAACTACTGACGAAAAAACAGGTTCAGCTCCATGGAGGGTTACAAATATTGGCGAGTATGCAGTTTATGTGCAAAAAGGAAAGGTCACGATAGGGCACATTGGTCGATCGAGGAAGTTTCTTCCCTCTTCTTCTCCGAATATCAGAAAAAAGTAGATAGTGTCCTTCTGCGGTGGTCCTACGCTGGGATTGAGGTGTTCCCTTGTGTTCCTCCCCAGTATCCATTAATCATGACACGAGCCTGTATTCTTGAAACTTGTTCCTTTGAAAGTAATTCCGGTCGATTTTCAAATCATCGACCATCACAGCCTCCATAGTCCAACAAGTGGAACCATCTCTACTGCAGTAAAAATTTAAACCTTGCTTATGTGAGGTGCGGTATATCCTCTTAAAATCCTGTCTCACAGGACTTGAGTCTCTGGTGGGGAATAACCCTTTAATCGGTATCAGTCAATGATTGATGAGCACAGAAAATTTTAAAAACTTCTTAAAGTTATTCGGAGAATCGTTCCCGAAGACCCTTAGAAAATAAACTAACCCTTCGAAAATCCTTCGGACGATGGTAGTCCATTGTACTCTTTTCAAGGAGGACCCTCTGATTGTTTTAGTCGCTTTGGTTCCCAACAGCTCAGGCTTCTATAGTTGTATGGTGGACAGTGGAGCAGCTGGGATTAGTTTAATCAGCACTGAAATGACCGAGGGGTACATGAAGAACTTACCTTAGGGCATTGTAGTATTACGGTTATGCAAGCAGTTTGGTTGGTCCGAGAACATTCAGACCTATTGAGTTCTACACTGAATGTAATCTTGTACTTCCCTGATAGTGGATTATGTATCTAGGCCGTATTTTGTTGGTGGTCCAGGAATTAATGCCAGCGTCGCTAGTTTTAGGGGCGTGCTTTAAAAGAAAATGACCTTCTCCCAGACTTAACTACGGGAATTAGTACATAGATCTAATGATTGTATAGAATCCGTAGCTAAGGATGAGAGTCTAAACATCCCTTTTTATAAATGTGTCACGGTTAATTCCATAAATGTTCCACCGTTTTCCTGTCAGATGGTGGATGTAAGTTGTCCTTCATCTGAAGTCTCTGCTTTGGTAGGTTTTCAATCAGAGCCAATGGGATCCATTGTATCAATTCCTGGTGTATTGGATTTGCGAGATTCGTGTAAGATCGCTCTATTTAATCCTTCCGATACACCTTATTATTAGGAAAGGTACGGTAGTAGGTAGCTTGTGTTCTTGATAGAAGCAGATATGTCAAATTAATACTAGGCATAGAGGGCGAATTCCGAAATCAACTGTAAAGCAGACGTATGGTCTCCCACTAAGTTGGAGGAGGATTTTGGCTTTGCGGATTCCATCTCTGACCTCTTAAAAGAAACGATAATCGCAGTGTATTAAAAACATAAATCGGTCTCGTTTCGGTGCCACGATGTTGGGAGTGGTACTGAATATCACACAGCAATACGAGTAGAATGACTGGTCGACCTGTGAGATACCAGTAGTCGTTTCCATGGTCCCTTGGCTAAGAAATAGAGAAGCCAATTCTGGAAACTGTTGGAGCAGGATATTATTAGACCTAGTAAATCCCCTTATTCAGCTCCTGTGGTTCCGTCCGAAAACCTGACGGTAAATTACGATTATGTATCGATTACCCGGAATTTAAAGTAGCTGTTACTTAAGGACTGATTCCTTCCGTTACCTAACCTAATAATTTATGATTTATAATATGTATGGGAATACATATTTCTCTACCATAGATCTAGTCCGTGGTTATTATCAGGTGGCCATGGAACCCGAAAGTGTTGAAAAAACTGCTTTTCCCTCATTTAGACCAGTATGAGTATTTAAGATGCCGCTTTGGTGTAAAAAATGGTCAAGCGAAAAACATTATTTGCAGAAACGGGGGTGGAAATGATGCTGGCGGTTGAGGGAAATTTCTGTCCAAAGGTTATGATAACTTAGATGATAATCTATTATCCTCAGTCAAGAATAAGAGGATCATTATACCTGGGTAGTCCATGCTGCATTAAGAGAAAAATGGGTTAATTGAAACCCGTAAAACCAGGCTTTGCCGTACTGAGGTGGAATTCTTGGGTCACAATTTTACCCACCCTCCCTTCAAAAAAAAAAAAAACAGAAAATCTTCAAAGGGTGTTAGATTTACGTCCCGACTTCGGTAAACAATTACGCTAGTTTCCCGGATGGTAAATTTTTTAGGCGACATATTCCAACTGTTTCTCATCCCCCAGTAGCTTTATCATGAGATGTGGTAGATCATAAATTGGACGCCGGGGGAGTGTCAGCTGGCTTTGATCACTTAAGGAGGCCTTAGTAAATCCCACATTGTTAGGGTTCCCCGATTATAGTCCAGAGGTTTCCCCCATGGAGCTACATGTAGATGCTTCAGACCTCTGGTGCTTGAATTTCTCAAATCCAAGACTGAGAACGCAAACCAATTGCTTTTATTTCTTTGACCTTCAATGGGGCTCAGAGAAATTATGAGTGATTGATAAAGAACTAACTGCTTTGCGTTGGGCTGTAATCCCTTAGACCTTTCCTCCGTGGTTATAAAATTTATTAGGATATACGAACCAGATGCCACGCATCTATGTATAAATATAGTTGGGTGGATGGAAGGGTAGGAGGACGAGGAAGAGCGCGAGGAAGAGGAGGCGACGACGGCAGAGAGCGGGGCCCAAAAAGAGAGGGCCGAGGCGGCGCCGAGCGCCGGAAATTGAAAGTGAGAGAACCGCGAAAAGCGGCGTTGAGAGTGCAGGCGCGGGGGGGGGCGAGAGAAAGCTAGCGGGGGAGGGGAGCGGGAAGCAAGAAAGATAAATAACGGCATAATTTTTTTATTTTTTTTTTTTTGTTTTATATATTATGTAATATCTTTTTTTTTAAAATATTATAATTTCTTTTATTATAATAATTATTTTTTTTTTACTTTTCAACATTTTTTTTAAATTTAAATAATTTAAATAGATAGAAACACCAAAACTAAATCAAAAATACAAGAATTCAGCGGGGGAGGAGACTCGTTTTATAAGTGTTTTTCTCTTTTACTTATTATGGATCGGTGAGCGAGAGGACATTTTAGATGGTAGAGATGTTTTTCGACGAGTTCACAAAGCATCTGTAAACTTAACTTCAAGTTCAGTTGAGTTTCAAAAGACTTAGATTATTAAAATTCGGGTCAATGCCAATACCAGAAGTTTCACTTGCTTTTTCGGAATGTCTTTAAGTAACGTTCACATGATATTATGCCATAATAAACCTTTAAGTATATGAAATAACAGTTGGGTGGTGGTTGAACTGTTATTAAAATGGCTTAGCGGGGCTTCCTATAATATCTGCTAGTTACTTTCTAGTAGTGAATAACTTCTGTCGACTCCATGGAGTATGTACCTTATTGAAGAAAGGCCAGTCTTATATAACTTGTCTAGGGTATATAAAATGACAACTTGTGTTCTTGATACGAGTAAATAAGCTGGGAGATAAAGTTGGCTTTGCTTCTATTGTTTTAGAATGAAACGTTTCTTGTCGTTCTTATGACTGGATGTAGAATTTAAATTACTTGGCAATCAATTTCAGTAATAGTTCTGATGAAGTCACTTGGAAAACATCTATATTCCTATCTTTTTATCTCTTAGTAAATTCTCTTGACTATTGTTCTATAATATCTTCATCTATCGAAGCTGTTGAATGTATGCTTTTTAGTGTGCCTGATCGTCAAAACCTTTCTATTTAATGACGAAAACTAGCGGTACTGATTCTTGTAAATGATCTTTGTGTGTCTGGATTCTTTTTGTATGCTAGCTATAAAAATTAACTATAAAAAAAAAAAAATCAAAAAAGCTTGTGTAATAGAATTCCTCAGTTATTTAACCAATGTATAAATACGATAATGTATAAATATAGTACTGTCTATTATGTATAGATCATCGAAAACGCTACCTCACAAACTGATATATAATATAATATATTGAGCTGTATATCATATATCTGTCATTACTACATATATATATACCAGTTCCTCGGTTTCAACGAACCTGTCATACAGGTTGTGGGCCGGAGGAGCTTAAAACTTATTTTACAGATTTGTCCCGGTTCCTGAAGATAATCCGATGTTCTCTGATCAATCTATAACTTGGATGAGGAGACTCTCTCTCTAAATTAAATGTCAACTGGTGATTTCATAAGGATAACAAGAAGATAGAAAGAATCAGGAAAAAGAATTCATAGATTGTTTTATTTCGAAATATAAAGATAATAAATGAAAAAATTTCTTGATTGTTGGGTGTAGGTGTTTTGATGAACCCATAATTTCGCAAGCAATTTAATTTTCTGATGTAGTATACTTTATTTTAAGATAAAATTTTAATAACTTTAAAAATTGAAATTGTTTTTTTTATTAAAGTTTGTACAAATATAGCTCCATCTGTCCTGTTGTTCGCTTTTTAAATTTAAATGGGGAGTCTCATAAGGATTAAAAATATATTTTAGCATTTCCTGATTAAATTACTAATTACCTCAGATTTGCAAAGAGGAATATGCAAAGAAACAGCAGCTAAGGGAAAGACAGAGTTTCTCACATTCATTGAGAATCAAAAGCCTTAGTATTAAGAGTGACACTATGCTGGGTCTCTAGATTTAGCAAGCAGTTATATTCTAAATCAATAATGAAGCCATACTTTTCTAAGAAAGGTATTCCAAGAACGTTAAAATTAATGTCAGCCGCGAAAACATGCACTTCATAAATTCTATGTAGTCCTTTGTCGATTTTGATAAATTTTTTACTTAGGCTGCAGAAAGGTGAATACCCATTCCAAGTTACTTCTACAGTCCTTTGGGCAAGCATGTAGGTCAAACAACAGAACACATTTAATCAGGATTGGGACAACCAGTAGACAAAACGTTATAGAAAGCCGATGTTATCTAGGCGAATGGATGGAAACTGTATCTACAGTTGGAATTGAAAAAAATCAAGATCTATTATATAGACATGCTAATGGACAAACTAATAGAATACGTCAGAGAGGGCGACATTAATCGCATGCTTGTATAAACAGCATTATGTAAGGGGACAGACTATTGTCACCCTATATCTATATAATCACAGGAACTTTTACTGATTCTTCTGGTTGTTGAGATAATATCAACAGGAACCTTTTAACTTGATTTATCCTCGTATGTAATAGAACGTTTATTCTTTAGAATCACTAACAGAATTAAATGTGAAAATTTATTCTAAAAATGTAAACATTAGAATTTGTAGTATAACTTGAACAAAATATATCTTGTAAATTTTCATAGGAGCTAAGAGGTCCGAGTATCTCCCTGCGCGCTGTTTACAGCTCCTTGCCTCATTCATACGTCTTTCGTTATGAACGACGTGGAAAATGAGTGGGGTTTAGATTGAGTGGGGAGGATATAAGGGAGATATTGATCATGCATCCATGATGTCATGGGCAATTCGCCATCTTATTTTCTTTATTAAAGGCTTCTTGCTATAACGGCCACTTTTTTCAAATAACAGCAGTGTTATCTATTATTTCATCTTTCATGATTACATGTTTATCTTTCAATTCAATATTGAATCTATTTAATCCTTATGTCTTGATCTTCTTATTTTAGGCTAGCTTCTATTTTTGAACTGTTCCTCTTAACAACCATATTCAGTCTACAATTAATAGTCGTGCCCCGCAACCATGCAACCATAGGTTCACGTTAGGTGAAGCGGACTGCAACAAGCTAAAATGTTAAAAATGCTAAAGATCCTAGCTTACAGAATATGGGTTTTTCCGAGAACTATATGAAACAGTGACCTAAATACATATATTATGATTTAAAATAAATGCTAAAGATACCTATAGTGCTTACACATGAGTACCATAATAATATGTAGTGATTTTTTTGATTTCTATTTCACTCTATACTATTTACCTTGATTACCCTATAAAACCTATATATAATATGAATGATTAAGTAGTTTCCAATATTATTCCTACCTACCTATGGCTGTTTTTAAACGATAACGATAACATAAAATGACTATTGTATTTAATAACACTCGTAAATAATAACAATGCACTCAAATTCCTTTCGTTCTGAAGTTCACTCAACATCATCATCAGCTTTTTTGCTTGTCAAGTTCATCGCAGGACAAATAGATTTTAAAGATAACTATAAATTTTTTTTACATTTTACATATGACTATATCTCTATGCGACTATTATAAATTTTATGTGCGAAATATAATGGATTAGATTATGTGTCTAGTTAGTTGTATGTGAACGTTGTTGCAGTATGTGTGGAACTTGTGGAGATTATATTATAAACAACCTTAGTGTGTAAGGTACAATTCGAATCCACACGTGGATTCGAGATATACGAGATACGTAAAGATATACACGGATCTCGAATCCGGTATAATTTCAGGATAATTCGTGATATATTTACGTATAATTATCATGTGACTTTTACTATGGTAATTCGCGTATAATTTACGGTATATCGTGGAGTAATATCGTAGAGAATTATTCACACACTACGAGATTATCTGAGGAATTACGTGAGGTATTACGAATCCAAAAAGTGTGCAATGGATTCGGCTATATATATCGTATATTCTAGGATTACGAACTAATTTCCACACACTACCTGAGGCATTTACGGTAATTTCACGAATTTCACATAATCATACACAAATAATAATAGTTAGCTATATAACCTATGATGATCTGCGGAGGTACAACCCCTATATATAATTATTACTATAACTAGTAATATTATATATATATTATAATATTTAATAATATATATATAATATATAATATATTAATATATATATATTAATTAATATAATATATAATATTAAATTATATATATATATATTATAATATATATATTATAAATTACTATATTATATCAAGTTAGCGCTTTCATAATAGTGATATATATAATCAAGAATTCTTGAAGTAGGTCAACAATATTTATTATAATATATATATATATATATATTATTATATATAGGTATATATATAACTTTGTAAAATATATATATAATATATTATTATAATTATAATATTATATATATTAATATTATATATATAATTAATATATATATATATATATTAATAAACTATTAATATATATATTATATATATTAATATATATTATATTATAATATATATAATATATAGTATATAATACTATATAATATATTATATATTATATAATATTAAGTATATTTATAATAATAATATCTACTATATTACTTATATATATATTAATAATATATATATATATTATATATTAATATATATAATTATAATTATAATATATATATATAATAATATATTATATATATATTAATTTATAAATATTAATTATAATATATATATATATTATTATATATAATATTTATAATATATATTGAAAGGCTATATATATGATATAATATGATAGTACATTATTAATTATATTGTATTCAGATCAATAGGTAATAATATAAATATCAGTTACTATTACGAACAGTCATATTATATAAATATGATCACACACGTTATCACTAAAGTAAATATAAGTTATTGTTTACGATATTACCTTAGAAATGCGTTGTCTACAATTTGACATTATTTAAGAAAAATGTGTCGACAATTTTGCATAATAGTAAAAATTTATTTTATTTACTAAATAATATTTAGAATTTTAAATAAATAAAAATAATTCACGATATTAATATTAAATTACTATCGATATTTATAAATATTAAATATATTTATTACATATGAATTTTTATATTATATTATATATATATATTACGTGACTATTTTATTATAATGTAATGTAATATTATGTATCTTTCTCATATTTTATTCCTTAACTATTTGATATTTTTATCTATATTTTACTATATATCTATCTATATATTATATATATAGTTCATATTATATTAGAATTCTTTAAAATACGAACACTATACACAAGTAGTGCCGCAAGTATTTATAAATACTAACAAGCCTCAATTTTACTTACCACACACACACAGTTAACACCACCGCTCACATAAAAAATAGAAATTAAATAATAAATAAATGAAAATCGTTATTATTTGAAATAAGTAAAACTCCCCCACAAAATCACTCACATTATAAATATAGAAAACGCCGAGCTAATGCTGTCGGCAGAGGCAAGCTACAATTCGCCCAGGAAGAGTCTTGACTCAACGCGGTTTCTTAGACTGATTTTGAGTCAATATTTTTTAAGTGCAATTACGAATTAAATATTTCGGTATAAAGAGATGATCAAGTTAGCATAAAATTATTAATTAGTAATTATTATAATTATGTTAATAATAATATTATTATTATATTCTGTGATTAGTGAAAGCGGCGGGATTATAACACAGAAAAAAAAAAGACTGCTAACGACTCGTTAGGCACATCCACAGTTGCCCTAGCCATATAGGAAGAGGAACTATTTTTTTGACTTCGAGAAGTAAAAATTTCCACGATCGCTACTATTTAAAAAGAATCGGAGTAAAAATGATGACGCCATCTAAAGCTAGGCCTAATTCGGACACAATGCGCACACTTCTTCCTACTACATATATATATATATATATTATATTATTATTATATATATATATACAGATGGGCTAAGAAGTCGGGGTGGGATCCTCGGCCTTCGGACTACGGGGTCAGGACTAATTTCACCCCCCCCGGGAGGGTCTCCGGAACCCCCGCTCTTTGGTAATTTGGTGTGTCGCGGGGGTTCCTCCGCCCTCCCCCTACCGGTGGCTATGGGAAAAATCTCCCCCCCTTCTGTGTCCTCCCCGTCGGCTCGATGGCAAGCGTGCCGCTATAATAGTTAGTGAGTAGAGAGTTAAAAGAATATATAATATATATATAATAAAAGTATATATATATATATATAATAATATGATGCCTGACTTTTAATATTTTTGGGCTCACTAAGTCAAGTAGGCGTTGCCTACTCTGCCCACCCCCAAAAGCCGCACTGGATATGATATATATATATATAATATAGTATATATATAAATATAATATATATATAGTATATATATATATATATTATATATATATATACTATATAATACTACATACACACAAAAGAACACAGAGATAGTTTAAAAACACTATTTAAATTTATTGCTTATCTAAAAATTGCCCATATTAATAAAAGAGATTTGTTTGCTTTGAAAGGCCATTCTTTTCAGTCTTTGAAGAAGAAGCAAGAGATTAAGTTTCAGTGATTGTGATATATAATATATATATGATATATATATAAATATATAATATATATATATTAATATATTATATATATATTATATATATTAATATAATTAATATATTATATTATAATGTTATTTATATAATAATTAATATAATATTTTATTAATATATATATAATAATATTAATATATATATATATATATTATAAATATTTATAATTAATTAAATATATATATTTCTTCATATAATAATATTTTATTTAGATTGTAAAGAGAAGATAGTCTGAATTGGCATTAATATTTAAATTAATATATAATATATAATACAAATAATATATATATATAATAATATATATAATATATATATAATATATTATGATTAATAAAATTATATTAATATATATATATTATAATAGTAATATATTTATAAAATATATATATATAATATATATTAAGGTAGAATTAATATATAAATTATTAATATATGATATGAATATATAGACATGAATTCATAATATTTATATATTAAGATATTTCTATCAACCATCTATTATATACTATATATAATAAAATAATTATATAATAATATATAATATATTAATTATATATATTAAATATATAATACATATTAAAATTATATATATATATATTATTATTATAATTAAATAATATTTAAATATATGTATATATTTAATTATAATATATAGTATATTAATAATATTATTAATATTAAATATATTACTCATGCATAGTCACTAGTTACTATATTATATATTACCATATTAATAGATCGTAATCGATAAGTGAGAGAGGTTTATATACTATACTGAGTATTATTTTGAACATAAACTACTTATATCTTATGAAAATAATTTAATTAAAATAATGAATATAATTATATATATTAATAATTATATTAATAATAGATTCTTGAATCATATCGATTAATTTAATCTGTAATTATATTATTAAATTATATACACGTTAATTAATTATATATTAATCACAGTTATACTATAATTTATTTAAATTGTAGGTCGAGTCAGGATTATGGAACACATTTTAATTATTAGAATAAAAAGTTAGTTGTATGTTGCACCTTACGCCAGCAGAATATGAAAATAAATTATACCATATAGATATTTGCTAATAAAAATAAATATGAAAAAATTTAACGTTAATCGTAACCATATTATATATATATATATAATTCATTTATGATCTTTATTTGACTAACCTTATACCTGATATATATATATATATATATATATATTATATATATATATGTGGATTTTCATTAACTGGTTGAATTAGTATAGAATTTAATAAGCTGCTAACCAACAAAGATTCTCAATTTTGCAAAAAGAAATTCCGTCTAAAAAAATCGTGAGAGGGAGAATTAAAATTAAATTAAAATAATTGTTACGAAAAGTTAAACCTTTTTAATATTTTATTATACAATAGACTCATGATTTTCATTTAGGTCTACAAACTATGGGCAATCACTTGAACTGTATTTAAAATTGTTTAAAACTATAGGCCAGATCACAACAGTGAGATTTCTTTCTAAAGTTTCTCCTGTATACGCAAGATAAATTATTTACCGTTGGCCGATGTAGTCAGCGATGGCAGAAACCAAAATTTGCATTTGCAATACAATCTTTGCATAAACTTCTAATCTATTGATGGTACTTAGAGCAATAGTGATAAGGAGGCCATTGCTTAGCATTAAATATTTATTTCTTATAAACTTGCTATCAATATAATTTTTTGGTTCACAGGTTGCTATATTCTTAATAAGAAATTTGTCTAAAATGTCAAGTTCTAAAGCTCATTTAAACGAAAATGAAAATAGTAATATAAAATTTAAACCCTCTAGCATTGATTTGGATGCAGAGGAATCATCAGGAAGTGCAAGTAGAGCTTATGAAATTATTCTCAAAGAATGCGGAGACTATCATTTGTACCAATGGTGGTTAACTTTTTGGGCTGGCTTTTCCGGTATCTTTGCTGGAATGCATAGCATGGCTGCAAGTAATGCATAAAGCTGAGTTGCTTTTTTGTTTGCTTTTTTAATTCGTGAGAGTTTTTTTATTATTTAAATAACTGTAAAATATTCTAACATCTTGAGTTTGTGAATTATTAGTTTTATTATTAAACATTAACTAATAAGTTAACAGGACACATTGAATATACTGTTAATAAAGAAAGTAAGAATTGCCAATTGTTTCGCTATTGTAACTATACACTTTACGTCATTTAAGAGAATGTATAAGGTGAATACTTACGTCCACTTAAAAATTGTCTCCTTAGTTTTTTCCTGAATATTCTCAGATTGCATGTTTAATAATGTCTAAGCAACGTTTCTTAAGTTCAAGGGTAAATTCTGAACCTAAATGATAATAACAATAATAATAATAATAATAATAATAATAATAATAATAATAATAATAATAATAATAATAATAATAATAATAATAGTAATCATAATATTTTCAATGACTTTATTATCATCTCATAATCATAATAATAATAATAATAATATAATAATAATAATAATAATAATAATAATAATAATAATAATAATAATAATAATAATAATAATAATAATAATAATCAAAATAATAATAAAAATAAAAATAAAAATAAAAAGATAAAGATAAAGATAAAGAAAGATAAAGATAAAGATAAAGATAAAGATAAAGATAAAGATAAAGATAAAGATAAAGATAAAGATAAAGATAAAGATAAAGATAAAGATAAATATAAAGATAAAGATAAAGATAAAGATAAAGATAAAGATAAAGATAAAGAATAAAAAAAAAAAAAAACAAAATCAAAATAAAAATAAAAAATCAAGTAGAATATAAAACAAGAAAAATAATAAATAATAATAATAATAATAATAATAATAATAATAATAATAATAATAATAATAATAATAATAATAATAATAATAATAATAATAATAATAATAATAATAATAATTAATTATAATAATAATAAATAATTAATAATGAAGAATGATAATATAATAATAAAAATAAAAATAAAAATAAAAATAAAAATAAAAAAGAATAAAGATAAAGATAAAGATAAAGATAAAGATAAAGATAAAGATAAAGATAAAAGCATAAAGATAAAGATAAAGATAAAGATAAAGATGAAGATAAAGATAAAGATAAAGATAAAGATAAAGAAAAAGAAAAAGAAAAAGAAAGAATAGAAAAGAAAAATAAAATAATAATAATCATAATAATATATAATAATCAAGAATAATAAGGGCCTAATGCATATAATAATAATATAATAGATATAATAATAATGATAATAATAATCAATAATATAATAATAATAATTAATAATAAATAATAATATATAATAAAAAATTGAAACTATAATAAAAAGAAGCTTCTTAAGAGATTTAATAATTAGATAATACTATAAATCATACAATAATATTAAATAATCTTGATTAATAATAATAATAATATTATTAATATTATTAATATTATTAATATTATTAATAATAATAATGATAATAATAATTTTGATACAAATTTTAATAATAATAATTTTAATAATAAAAATAAAAATTATAATAATTTTTAATAATAATCAATTTTAAAAATAATAATTTTAATAATAATTTTTTGACTAGAATAATTTTATAATAATATTTAATAATATAATTTTAATAATCAATTTTAATAATTAATTCTTAATAATTATAATTATAATTATTATTATAATATAATAATAATTATAATAATATTATAATTATAATTATAATTATAATTATAATTATAATTATAATTATAATTATAATTATAATTATAATTATAATTATAATTAAATTATAATAAATTTATAATTATATTATATTATAAAATATATTATATATTAATAATAACAATTAATAATTAATATATATTAATAAAAATAATATATAATAATAATAATCAATAATAATAATAAATACATAAATAATATAATAATAATAATAATAATAATAATAATAATAATAATAATAATAATAGGAATAAGTAATCAGAATCAGAAAGAAATTATCATTATGATTAACATAGTTCATATTTTACAATTTTACAATTAATTATAATAACGAAAGTAATTTCCTAGTATTTGAAATGGGTCTACTAATTGCAAACAAATGTCGTGTCCTTTGAGACCCGAATACAATACATACAAATAAGTATAAAATATTAATAAAATTATTTTGTTATTGCTATGTATATTGTTACTGAATAATAAGTTTAAATAATAATTGTGCTCTTTGATATAATCAATAATATATTTAATAATAATAATAAAATATAATAATGCTAATATTAATAATAATAAATAATAATAATAATTAATATATAATAATAATATCAAATATGCAAGAATTACAAGCACTTTTCCAAATTTTCTGAAGTATCCAGCCGCTCAGTGATTGAATTTTTTTAAGGACTATTCTTGAATAAAAGATAGAAAACCGTTTCTGAACTTTTAATTCATATTTCGCCTGGCCAGCTTCAGCATCATCGGCAGACGAGTTTCAAGACCTAATTTAACAATTGACTGAACAAGTAATGTTATTTAAAATAATGTTTGAAGTAACAAAATTAAAGTTTTATAAGTAACGTTAAATCTTAAGATCTTAAAAATAAATATATTAAAAGAGAGATTCTATTAAACCAAACCTATAAATGTTCACAAAAAATTCCATTCATTGTAATTTTGAATTGATAAATACGGACTTGTGCCTTTTTAATTTAAAGAGACTTAGCCAGCCCTCATTTCAAAGAATTTCCCGCTTCGGTGTAAAGATGTAAAACTTAAGAAATGTCGAAGATTGGGTTGGCAGTTTCCATGTTCGTATCTTCAAGTGTTCAACAAGAGATCTTACTGGGCCGTGTATCTAATGTTGTGAGACGGCGAAAGTTTGAGAGAATTAGTCAGTAGTATACCGATGTAAGAGGCATTACAGCCATCCTTTATTACAGTTTAAATTGGTATACTACCTGATTCACATTCTCCTTAGTCCCACTAGCTCTTTCAGAAAACATAGAAGAGAGTTTCAATGGCTTGTAGTAAAATCTATTATTTAATTATTATTATTATTATTATTTTATTATTATATTATTATTATTATTATTATTATTATTATTATTATTATTATTTTTTTTATTATTATATTTTATTATTATTTCTTATTAATTTATTATTATTATTATTAAAGTTTTCTCATTCTTATTGATTTTTATATCTTTTATTTTTTGATTTTTAATTTTTATTTTTTATTTGTATTTTTATTTTTATTTTTATTTTTATTTTTATTTTTATTTTTATTATTATTTTATTATTTTATTATTATTATTATTATTATTATTATTATTATTATTATTATTATTATTATTATTATTATTATTATTATTATTATTATTATTATTATTATTCGAAGTTTTCCTTGCCGCAACACCCTCTTATTTATGCAAGATTCCTTATGTCGAAAGTAATAATTATTCTGTGGTGAAATCTTTGTCCAATTTTACTACTCCTTGGTAAGTATGTTCGACAATTTTGTTTTATTTTTATTTTTATTTCTTCTTCTTCTTCTTCTTCTTCTTCTTCTTCTTCTTCTTCTTCTTCTTCTTCTTCTTCTTCTTCTTCTTCTTCTTCTTCTTCTTCTTCTTCTTCTTCTTCTCTCTAAACACATATAGGAATGCCTTATTCTCTTCTTCCTTCTTTCTTTCTTCTTCTTCTTCTTCTTCTTTCTTCTTCTTCTCTTTCTTCTTCTCTCTTCCTTCTTCTTCTTCTTCTCTTTCCTTCTTCTTCTATCTTTCCTTCTTCTCTATCTTGTTTGCTCTGTCTAGACTCTTGTGTGTACTCTTCCTCTTTTTTCTCTCTTTCTCTTCATCTTCTTCTTTCTTTCTTTCTCTTCTTCTTCTCTTTCTTCTTCTTCTTCTTCTCTTCCCTTCTCTCTTCTTTCTTTCTTTCTTTCTTCCTTCTTCTTCTCTTCTTTCTTCTCTTTCTTATTCTTCTCTTCTCTCGCTTCTTGTTCTAAGTCTTCTCTCATCTGTTCTTTCATCATCTTCTTCTTCTTCTTCTTTCTTCTTCTTCTTCTTCTTCTTCTTCTTCTTCTTCTTCTTCTTCTTCTTCTTCTATCTTCTTCTTCTTCTTCTTCTTCTTCTTTTCTCTTAGAAGGGACTCCTGTTCTACTTCTTCTTCTTCTTCTTCTTCTTCTTCTTCTTCTTCTTCTTCTTCTTCTTCTTCTTCTTCTTCTTCTTCTTCTTCTTCTTCTTCTTCTTCTTGAAGATTTTTAGGAAAAACTTTCAGGAATTTACTCTGAAGTTAATTCAACTATAATTATATATATATATATATATATATATTATATATTATATATAATATTATTATATAATATATATATATATATATATATATTATATATATATTATATATATATATATATATAATATATATATATATATATATATATACAGGGATCTCAGGAAGGAATTAGTAAAGAATGTAGGCGGTGATGTATGCGAGTAATGGTGTAACAATGTTGTCTGTAACATCTGTCCTATTTTGAATGTGTGTAGAGATACAGTCGTTTTAGTTATAGGGAACGTTAATTTTACCATCTATGAAAAAGGTTACCTTATTAAGCCTTTACCCCAAAATATGTATGTTCATTCATACGGTTTACGTTATACGTAATAAACATTACAATGTCCTTGAATTTTATTGAATTGTCCGTATGACGCCAGTTGTACCCTGGCTGTCAATGGTGTTACAAGTGTTTCTAACAATGCCGAATGTCTATACGCACGAGGAATATGCCGACATGATATTTGTGTACGGTTTTTGCGATGGGAATGCCCTTGCTGCTTGTAGGGAATACCATAGACGGTTTCCTCGCCGTCGTGTGCCGGATTCAAGAGTGTTTACCTGTGCTTATAGTAAGCTTCGTGAGATAGGGGCAGTACCCAGCAGGCATATTTCCTCTGAACGTGGCGATTGAACAAAATGTGGATGACGTAGAAAACATTCTTCAGATGGTAGAACAAAGCCCCGCAACAAGCACAAGGAGAATTTCTACAAGGGTCGGTATTCCACAAAAACGAGTATGGAGAACATTGCGTCAGCATGGCTTGTATCCTTATCATCTACAGCGCGTGCAACACCTTGCAAGCGGAATTACGTCAAACGTTTGAGTTTTGGTCGTTGGGGTATGCTACCGCGCAATTAATACCATTCATGATTATTCACCACGATGAGCTACCGTTTTACTCGTAACGGACTCAAACAAACCCATAACGCACATAGGTTGGTCAGAGGAAATCCACAATTCATTGTGGATTCGAATTTTCCAGTATCGTTTTAGATGTAATGTGTGGTGCCGGTGTCCATCGAATAAATGTGTTTGATCTGAGGCCTGTTTGTTTGCCCGAACGCTTACCTAGGTGCCAATGTATGCAGATTCTTTGCAAAACGTCTTTCCACCATTATGGATGATGTTCCTTTCGGGCATACAAGGATGCATTGTTCCTTCAAGCACGACGGAGCCCCAGCACATGCTCTCGTCAGGTAACCAGTATTAAATACATATTCCCCGATCGATCGGATTAGGCGCAGGGTCCCGTACGATGGCCCCAAGGTCCCAGACTTACACCATTTAGATTTATTGTCTCTGGTGTGGATGAAACAGACGGTTTATAAGATACAGGTAAACGCAAGAGAGGAATTGGTCGCTCGCATTATGAATATTGGGGCCATCATAAAACAAGATCGACATAAAATTCGCAACGCTACACGTACAATTGGCAGGAGAGTTGGAAAGTGTATGGAGGCCGGAGGTGGAACCTTTGAACAATTACTTTAACCTTATGTAATGTATAATCCCGCAACTGAGATCATGCAGATACTCAATAAATGTAATCAATAGGCCTGTAGTTTTTTATTAACAGCCCCCATACGTTTATGTATGTGCTATATTCAAACAGCTGTATCCCCACACCCTTTGAGAGTTGGACATATGTCTATTAAAACATTTATACCATTGATTCCCAAAGTGGTCTATATAGACCCCCAGGGGTCTACAACGACCCGCAAAGGGTCCATGAAAGTCTTCAAAAATATTGGGGGTCCATCGAGATGCTTAAATGGGGGTCAACGATAGTGGATTCTATTAGGGTAATTATTAATTAAATTAAATTAGTTATTTTCATAAATTGTGGGTTAAGTTGTACCATTCGCTTTAGTGGTCGGCAATAACACTTGGATTGGTAAAACATTTGTCATAATGATATACAGATCATCATGTACACACATACGCGCAGTAGAAATTCTTCGCGAAGACAGCGCAATTCCCTATGTACCTTTTATGCAACAAAGTTTTAAGCAATGACGCTATGAAACTATCTAAACTGGATGATCATCTGAGAAGATGTCACCCTCATAAAACAGGTAAAGATTTGAAATACTTTCAAACACTTAAAGATAAAATTCAGAAGAGACCACGGTGGACAGAATATTCGCTTCGACGTCACAAAGAGACGATGATGGTTTGCGGGCGACTTACAATATCTCACTACTTTAGCAAAATCAGAAAACCACATACTATCGGAGAAAAGTTAATTTTGCCAGCCATTGAAGAGTTTTAAAACTATTTTACACAAACCTACATCTGATATCATTAAAAGAATTTCTTTAGGCAACAACACAGTTGAAAGACGTATTGATGAAATGAGTTATGATATTGAGAGCTTCTTGTGTAATGATTTGCAAACGACCCATTTCTCTATACAGCTGGACGAATCAACTTTACCTGGTAATGAAGCATTATTATTGGCATATGTTCGTTTCATTATGGATCAAGAAATCTACGAAGAACTGCTCTTCGAGAGAACTTTGACAACCGACACTAAAAGCGAATCAATATTTGATGTTTTGAAGGATTACTTCATAGAAAAAACAATCCACTTTATCGAATATAATAATCATGTAAATACAGATGGAGCCCTACCATGTTTGGGCGTTCATTGTGGTTTATAGCTATTTAAAAGCAAAACTGACCGGGGTGTTGCAATACACTGCGGTGCATCCACATCGACAAATTTTGTTGCTAAAAATCTGAAATGTTAGAATTTGCATGAATCTCTTTCAATTGTACATTCAGCAGTAACCGAATCGAAACAAATGCATTGAATAGGTTATTTGCGAAGTTGTGTCCAAAATGAGGAAGAACTTTTCCAATCAATCACTCTTTCAGCACTGAAAGTACGCTGGCTGTCAAAGGCTTATGTTTGCAAGATTTTGGCACTTTTTTTGGAGACTATTTTAAAGTTTCTTGGATGCTAAGATCCAATTTTAAAAGAAATTCTAATCAAGTGGGAACCAGACATTGTCTATTTAACAGATTTGTTTACTAAATTTAATGAGGTTAAATTGCAGTTTACAAGGTGACAGTCTAAATTTGATTAAAACAAAGTCCATCATTTCAGCGTTTCTTGCCGGAATTAAGTTAATGAAGCAAAACATTGAACGGCGAGAATTTTCCCAGTTCCCCAATTTGTCACAGACAAACTGTCAGGAAGACGACCTTTCAACCTACGTTCAACTTTTAAATGCCCTCTATTCAGATTTGAAAAAAACTGTTGTTTTGAGATGTTTTTCACTATGGTTAATCACAGTGATAATCAATCCCATATGGTGACATTAGAAGAAACGGAAGTCATATTACAAGAGGAACTGATCGGAATAAGCACTAACGAAGAACTTTAGGTACAGTTTAGAAACGAATATCAGCAATTCTGGCTTCAAAAACACATATCTGTTACTTATCTCTTATCCCGTATTATGGAGTATTGCGAGAAAGTTTTTAATTGCTTTTCCATCCTTATACCTAGTGAAAGGGGTTTTCAAGCGCGGTTGCCAATCTCCTAAGCAAAAAAAACAAAGAAACAAATAGACATCATTAACCAGGCAGATTAGAGAATTAACAAAACTAAATTGATGTCAAATGTTGAAACTTTATTATTAAGGCATCAGGTTCATCCTTCCCACTAAAAGCATTTATTTTTTGCTTAGTTATTGTATGTAACAGATACTAACAACCTACGTTAAAAATATAAATACCCTCTATTCAGATTTTGAAAATAGGTTTGAGGATGTTTTGACTATGGTAATACCACAGTGGCTAATCAATCCATATGGTGACATATAAGAAAGGGATGTCATATTACAAGAGGAACTGATCGGAATAAGCACTAACGAAGAACTTTAGGTACAGCTTAGAAATGGATATCAGAAATTCTGGCTTCAAAAAGACATACCTGTTACTTATCCCGTATTATGGAGTATCGCGAGAAAGTTTTTAATTGCTTTTCCATCCTTATACCTAGTGTATGGGGGTTTCAGCGCGATTGCCAATCTCCTAACAAAAAAAACCGACTAGACATCATTAACCGAGGAGATTTGAGATTAAACCTAACTAAATTGATGCCAAATGTTGAAAATTTATTATTAAAGCATCAGGTTCATCCCTTCCACTAAAAGCATTTATTTTTTGCTTAGTTATTTTATGTAACAGATACTAAATTTTAATTTGGTTCGTTTTAATTTGAATTTAATTAATAAATGTATAAAACTCATTTCTGTTTATGTATGTGCTATATTCAAACAGCTGTATCCCCACAACCGAAAAACATGGCAAGTGGTCTATGAGACAAAAAAGTTTGGGAACCTCTGATTTATACTCACAAGAGCCCATACTATCACCTCCTACATTCTTTACTATTCCTCCTGAATCACCCTGTATATATATATATATATATATATATATATATATATATATATATATATATATATATATATATATATATATATATATATATATATATATATATATATAATATATAATATATTAATTATTATGTTGTGTGTGTGTGTGTGTATGTGTCGTGTGTGTGTGTGTAAATGTGTGTGTAACGTAATTCATATGCAAAATACCTTCTTAATAAATTCAAATTCGGTATTATTCTTCAAGAAATTCATTGATTTCACCACATCAATCTTGGCACAACGTAGTTTTAGTTCTGTACACAAATATTAGGGAAAGTAGATATGTTCTCAGGGTCTAAACATGTCTCATTGAATTTACGCGGGCGGTAGCTTCCTCAAACTGCCCTCATCATTGAGAAGTTTTCTTCTCTTGCATCTCAGCACTATATCCATTGCGGAGCAGACAATGAATTGAAATTTTCATCTCTCACTTTGCAAACTAAGTTCGAAAAGATGAAAGTCATAAGTCATATATGTAAATTTTAAAAACGCTATCACATTACCTACTCTCTCTAATCTAGAAGAGTTAGGACTTTCCTTTTAAGTAATTCTCGCCACATATGAATTATCACACAAACGGGAAGGTTACAGATTCTACGTGTTAATTGTTCAAAGATCAAGTCTACAATCCCACAGCATAAAAAAAATTAGTACCTTGCTTACAAACTCAAACTAAGTTGCAATTTCATGAAAAAATGTTGTCAGATTTTTCCTTCTCTGTTCATGGAATAGCAGACTCTTCCAATAAGAAGCATCGCTCAGCTTTTGAAAAACTGCTAAAAAACTGAGTGCTCTGAAGAATGAATTAAACTAAAAGTGGTTAGGAATGACTTGCCTTTAACTGTTGTTGTGGAAAAAAAATATACTATAACTTCATTTTCTTCTTTTTTTTTTTCCTTCTTTTATCTGGTTTTTTTATTGTTTCTTTTTTTTGTATTCTTCTTTTTTTTTTTTTTTTTAACTCGCGCGGTCTGAACTTTCAATGTTTCATTCACATCGGAGCGGCCTCATATGCAACTAGCTAATCTGTTATCTTGCTGTTTTCGCTTTCATATAGGGAATGTCTGTTCTTTCATTTTTGTTTACACGTGTAACAGTCCTTGATAATAACATACTCGATGTTATAGTTTTAGAGCACAATTTAATACTCGATTATTCACTATCTCTTTAAATTCTTAGCATTTATAAATAGACACTCTATTTTTTTTCCTTTAATATATAGCAATTCTATAAATGACTTCAGTCAAATTCAACTGTCTGTTTTCCTTTTCACCTAGCAATTTTAGTAAGAAAAATCTTTCTATCGCAGAGAAGAGAGTTTTATCTTTGGGATTAAATTTATCACAAAACCCTGCCATTCTGTTAAGTTTTGATATATTTTTTACATTGATTTTCTTTTAACTAAGTGAATTGTTCAGACGATTTTTGTATCCTCCTCCATTTTTCAGTCTTCAGCTGAAATGGAAACACCGAAATTTGCAATCAAAATTTTGTGCAACTCATTTCATCACAAACTGGTTGGACCATGCAGTAGTTTTATTTTTAAAATTTCTCTTTGAATGATTTATTAATTGGTTCGGTGAGTTTCGGGTTTCTCTTTGCATACAGGAATATTTTCCAATTTTATTTCCTTCAGCTAATTGATTCATTTGGTAGTTATTATTAGCCACTATTCCTTACAGTGCTTCTTGAGATTACACTACGTTTATAACCACTCCCAAATCATTTTATTTCCCGATTTTTTTAGAGCTTTCTGTGCTCAGGTTAAGTCCACAACTTCTTCACAACCATTTTTTTTTTTGGATTATTGAATAAAAACATTGCTTTTCTCCATCCTTGTTTTTCAAGGCCGGACAGTCAGAATGAAATTTTCAGGGCATAAATGTAGTCGAAGCAGACAAGAAAGGACACATTTCTCTTACTTCAGATAACTTCATTCATGTAATTGCATTAGTTTTTGAATTTGTTCTTGGAATAAAATTTTTTTTTAAAAAAAATATTGGGAAATTTTTTAAAAATTTTTCTTTTGAGTAATACAAAATTATCTAGTAAAAGTTATCTCGCCACGACTAAATCAAAGCTGAAAATTTGATGTTGCCGGCATTCAGTAGAAAACACATATCTATTAATATTTCACATTTATTCCAAAAACTTTAATCAAACTAAAAAGTGAAAGATACTCTGAATTTATTCTTTTCTCTTCTCCGATCAACATCAAATCTTCAGGCGCTTAGTATAGTCGCACCCGAGCCATAAACTTGGTATAAGTAACTATTTTTATTAGTAATCTGAGAAATTTTATTTACAAAAAATATACACAATTTTTTTTTTGGTAAAATTTGTTCCAAGAACAAATCAAACTAATAGCAAATAACAAAGAATTTCTAAGTAAATAACATGCATCTCCCCGACTAACATATGCCCCTGAAAGATCTATACCAAATCATATGCCCGAACAGGAAAAAATTCGCATTTTCATTTCAAATCCAAAAGGTGGGTTTGGGAAATTGGACAACGCTAAGCACAAAATTCAAAAAAAAAATATTCTATGTGACTATTGTAGGTAATAGGACCCATCTATGGATATTTAGTTTGAACTCGATTTCGAGAATAAGTTTAGCGAGTAGTATTTAGAAAATGTCAAAAACCACTGACGGAATTTCTGAAAAATTGAAAAATTTGAAAGAAATGAAATAAGACCCGCAAACCCGGGAAATAATGTTTTGAGGTCAAAAAAGCTACAGTATTAGGTGTTTATAAGGGTCAAAAATTAGCCCATGATAATTTCCAGGAATTTTATGATCCATGATTTTAGGGGGGTCTGAAACATTGGCCGGTGCAGAGTCAAATATTGTCCTTCCTTAATCACCGAATTTTACATCCCTTTCTATATATATGTCTATACTCTGCACGCAACTTGATTCTGAACTATTTTGCAAGTACTTACCAAAAAGAGCGCTATGATGACCTAGTTATTCTGTACATATTTCTTCTTTGTTGAAACTTGTTCCACGATAATAAGATATTCTCATTTTTTTTTTACATAGTTATGCTTCCAACTACTTCCGCAAATTTCTAATATAATAAGTGTTGCCATACTTATCAAATATGTATTCAAATTTTCGCAAAAGCTCTCATTGTTTTAGAACTTCGAAAAATATTGTTATTTTTATATTATATGATATTAATACTAATAAAATTTTTTTTTCTTGCTTTTCTTTGAAGGAGGGTCAAAGAACATGAAGGAAATTGTTATCCATCATCATGGCGCCGCTATTACAGCACAGTATAATATATCTTCAAAATTTTAATTTTATTGATGAGCCAGTTATAGTCCAAATTTCACCTCGGCAAGCAAGTGTCCTCCATTGGATTATGTGATACGTTCAGACGAACAAGTGACAGAAGGTTTAGTTTTTCTTTGTTTATCATTTTTTTCTAAAAATTATATTGTGGGTAAGTATTTTTTAAATTATGCTTTATCAAGACTTCGTAATTTTGAACCCTAACCTGATTTGAATACTATATTCTTCTCTACCCTCTTTAAAAATAACTGCTTTCTTTCTCCTTGAAGCGAAATCATTCTTCATCTACTTTGTAGCCCTGTTATCCGCACCATTTTTCCTTTCTAAGTTTTTTTAGCTTTCATTTCACCCGGAAATCTAGAAACTATTTTTTTTCCTTTCTGCTCTACACATCTCAATTGAAAACCTTTTCACAGAATGTGACATTATACTTAATTTTTTCAAATCTTATCACCAATTGAATATTGGTTCTTTCTCATTTCTGTATTTGCGATGAAAACTTTTCAATTATTTGATCTAATTCTTACTTATTCTTTTCAAGCTTTTTCGAATTTAAATTCTAAGACAAAATTTTAACATGCCCAAATCTAATACGTTTTTGGATTACTCCCATTTATTTCTCGATACACAATGATTAAGTTATTTTTCTAAGGCTGGTGTAACAGTTGTCATTTTTGTATTGGTGGTTCAAAGTATCCGCTAGAAGGCTTCCGCTTAGGACTCGGCTCCAAAAATCTTTTGTTTCCAGCTTCAATCCAAAGTTAGTTATTAGGTTATTTAAAAAGATAACTTCGTCCTCCACACAGCTGATTTTCATAAACATTTAAGAAGTTCTGATCTAGACTCAGAACGTTTCTTTAAATTTTTTCTTAAGCTTTGAAAACATATTTCCTCCCATCTGAGATTAAGTTAAACTTGTTAAATGTTATTAAAACATCTTTAAATTGAATGATATTATATACTAAGTAGTGTTTGTTTTCTATAAAGAAATACTAACTCATTGATGCACGAACGATGAAAGACTTCCTATTTCATAATTGATTTGGAACGTGAGCGGATCGATTATTTCCATCAACTTTTTAAACGAGAGTATGAATACGGTACTTTTTTATTTAATTCTTTATTTAGGATTATTTACTAAGATGCCCCAATAGGTCCGCTTTATTATTCTATATGCGTACACTTTTCAAGTGAAAAAACAACTAGATTCCTTAGTCATATATTTTTTCTATAATTAAATTTTGTACCATATAGGTCTGTGTATAATGTTTTTACTGAACTTTCTCTTCTTTTTGCAACACCTTATAATATTCAATGTACCTGAAATAAGTGCATAAGTCATTACTGTAATAAATTACTTTGTATTGTAAAATTGAAAGTGGAAAAGCTAAAAAGAAATATTAACATACAATAGATGATGTATACAAACTGTTTTTTTGTTGTGAAGACCTTTAATTCAGTGAACAGAAATTTATTTTTTTGAATTAAATAATTGAA
>JABUQX010044487.1:0-2500 GCA_015478945.1 Trachelipus rathkii
GCAGGGTATATGAATCCTCTGTTAGCTTGAGAATGGGTCTGCATGACCCGACTCGTTTACTCCAACGTGGACGTTATCGCGGGAATGGTTTGTGTGTGGATACTTTACTGAATAACGTGTATTGCCATCTCTGACACGGATGACGTCTTGGCACCATCGTGGCATGCTCTCAATGATGTGCCAAATGTTCTCCAGGAAATCTGATCTCATACGCGACGCACCGCCTACCGCACCGTCTGGAGGGTTCCTGGCTTGGTTACGCATGTGCAACCGCCGTTTCTGTCCCACAGATGTTCCAATTGGGTTTTAAGCCGGAACTGTATGCGTAGTCAAATGTTCTGTTGGACCGTTGTTAGGTATTCGGTGAAACATTTGGCCTCTTACGGTCTTTTGTGTTGTCAGCCATTAGGACAGATCTGTGCCGATATAGAGCACATGGCACGACTATACGGGTCAAGGGATGTCTGCGATGTAGAGGTGCTGCGGTTTGGGAACCGCCATCTAGGACGTGGAACTCTCCGTACGACCTGTTAAATATATGCCTCCCCAGACCATAAGATCCACCTCCAAATGGCAATACCTCCCATATATTACATTGCGCGTTCCTCATTAGGTGGTCTATAGATTCTGGATTGCCGACTGGAAGTGTAGAGACTGATATGGATCCGTAGGCAACATTCACTTTAATCGCCACACGCTCTCTCAATGTAGGTATTCCCGGGCAAATGCTAGTCGCCCCGTCGATTCTCTCTAAGGTGTGTTGTGGTCCTATGGCCGGCCTCAGTGGCAGTAAATTATGTTCCGCGAGGCGTCGACGTATTGTATTATCATTCACACGGGTCCATGTACCTCCTACAGCTGTATTTGAAGGTACCTTGTTGACATGACGGTCTCGGCCGAAATGTGCATAAAACAGGTCTTCAGTTCCAGTCATGGCCGTGGTCTGCCCTGGCTCCAACGCCGCTTTTGCGTGCTTCCGGGTGTCGTGGTACCGCTGCACGACCCATGCAGTGGTTGTGTTCGCTACACCAGACCGTCGACCGAGTTTACGGTACCCGTACCCCTCGGCACGGAGGGTGGTAATCTGTACGCATTCATCACGTGTTAGTCGACTCACAATCCTTTCCATGGTTGTAGCGGCTAAATTCACACCTGAATGGACCACGTACTCAACATGCCTCCACCATAACCTTCCCCAAATTGCTAAAGCTGGAGTTACTTGGTTTGTCATTTACCTTAATTATAGCGACTGCGGACTCTATACACCCCCAACACTATTACAGCTCTGTATACTGTGTCCCTGATGCTATGTTATTTGCATAATATAGCTACACAGCGTTCTGGTCCTTTCTGTAACCTGTTAGCGTCATATGAGTCAGTGGTGCGTTAATTTTGACGAGTAGTATATATATATAAAATATATATATATAAATACACAGTGTTGGTGTGTGTTATATATAACTGTACCCTGCTATATATACATATGCTGCTGCTGCTAACTGCTGCCTATATATATCTTCTTTAACTTTCAACAAGGTTGTAGTTGATAGGCAGAGACGAAACTTTTGTTAAGGCAGAGAGAAAGCTCAGAAGCACTAGTTTTGAGGACCACAGGATGGATATCTTTAAGACCATACTCCTTCATAGTGATAAGCTGTGTGTGTGTGTGTGTGTGTGTGTGTGTGTGTGTGTGTGTGTGTGTGTGTGTGTGTAGTAAGTGGCACACCAATTGTAGGAAGTAAACAGGGGGCCTTAAAGTAGACTGGAAGTAACGGATGGGAAATTTGAAGTTCTGCTCTCGAGCTTGCTTTCATGAGCCCTTCGGAGAGCGGGCCTGGATTTCTCCTCGAAGGGAGTCGACCCCCCATTGTAACCTTCAGGTGGCAGAGTCCCCTTTAACAGGTTTTTTCCTGAACCCTTTCTTGGGGCGGGACGTCATTTTACTTTCGGGTAACATTTTTTTAAATGTATAATACTTCTGGTATAACATATAATGTGCACCAGTGACATAATCGGTCAACATTTCCGTTTTCTTCAACTGCTTTAATATTTAGTCTTGTGCTTGAGATAAATATTTTATCTGGGATATGCCATTAATAAAGAAACCTTAAGGTGTAGGTCAAAATAGCCCTGCACCTTTGCACCTTTGCCACCTTCTAATATCCATGCTATTCGTATATAGATGTTTAGAAAAGGTCAAAGTAAGTCGCTTACCATCATGCTCTCCACCTCCGCTGATAACTGCTTCCCAACAGTTTAAGATATTGCATTACTTAAAGTATTCTTTTACCCAATCCTCAGCATGTTGCCATATACAAAGTAATTCATCTAAAGTCATAAAAACACGCTTGTCATGAGAAAAATCAGAGTAATCATTACATCTAAAATATTCAAAACCATTGGGTTTTCTTTTATATGAGATGGATACATTACTTTCTGGATTCTTGATTTTCCATTGCACAATGTCTCGTATAGAGGTGTATTTATCAAGACTGATCAT
>JABUQX010044487.1:10000-25152 GCA_015478945.1 Trachelipus rathkii
GTTAGGTATACACAGAGAAAATCTAGTAAATGAACAAATCTTACCAATATACCTGACTAGGATGGCCCTAAACACCGAGCACCGAGGCCCACTAATTTTTAATTATAAGAAAGTCTATGGGAAAAATTTAAACTTTGAGAGGCTGTAACTTTTTTCCTAAAGAGACGCCGATTTTCGTTTTCATTATTCTTCATTATATTTTTTAGAGTATATCCTGTGATGTTCGCAAAAAAAATTTTTGGTTTTTTTTTTGAATAACAAATCCTATGGGGTTTTACAACTTGAGAGGCTGTAACTTTTTTTCCTAAGAAGAGCGACGATTTTCGTTTTCCCATGTCTTTATTATTTTTTTTAGTATATCCTGTGATTTTTATAAAATCGGGGGTGAAGCCCCTCTGCGGTACTATTAAAACTATAAACTTATAATTTACAAAAATGGTATCAAAAAATTCTTTGAAGTTTTTTTTTACCGATTAACGTATATTATAAATGCATATTTTTAATAAAAAGATGAAAAATTACGCTCCGAAACAAAAAATTGACTAATTTCGGCGTTTTTTTAGGGATAACACTATCGATGTTTGTTTTTGATATTTTCCGATTATTTATGTTATTCGCCTTAAACATAATTTTTCTTTCGATAATTTTTTACGATTAATTCAACGATTCAATTGAACCATAGTATATATACTGTGATTGAATATACCAAACGTAGTTAATTAAATAAAAAATAAAAAAGATTTGTTAAATAATTATTTTTCGTACGATAGAATATACAAAAAATTAAATAATGCTCTAAAAAATATATATATATATATATATATATATATATATATATATATATATATATATATATATATATATATATATATATATATAATATATATATATATTATATTATATATATATATATTGATATATTTTATAGGCGGGAAGAGAGAGAGGTTAGGCCCTACGCCATATATAAAATCGATCTTACGTTAACGTAAACTTTTTACGATGAGCTGGACGTATGTCATATACGGTTAGGATAAGGGCCTACGGCATTATATATATATAATATATATATAATATTATATATATATATATAATATATATATATATATATATATATATATATATATATTATAGGCATATATGGCATTACTATATATTATGTACCGTAACCCGTCAAGTAGAAATTTATATGCAAGCTCCGCGTGACGTCATACACGTCAGGATTTCCCCGTTACGTATGCATGTAGAAATATTATAATGTGTACGTATAACTGTGAGGTCATGACTATTTATCGAATATATATATATATATATATATATAATATATATATATATATATAGTATATATTATATTAATATATATATATATAGATATACGGCCCAATAGCGGGGCTCGATCCCTGAACGGGGAACAGAAGGGGATTTTCCATACCCGTATATGGGGAAGGGGCGGAAGAAACCCCGCGTCAGCCAAATACCAAAGCGTCAGGGTTCCGGAGACCCTCCCCGAGGGGGGAGAATAGTCACCCGGCCGTTCAACCAGAGGCTGCAGAGATCCCGACTCCTGCCTCGGGTGGCTATCCTTGGGTACGCATTAGATTTAAAACCCATTATTATTTTTTAAAACTAATGTGTACCCCAAGGGTAGACCGCCCCGATGGCAGGAGTCGGGGTCTCTCGGCCTTCCGGGGAACGACAGGGTAGGACTATTTCCCCCCCTCCGGGGAGGGTCTCCGGAACCCCGCTCTTTGGTATTTGGGCGCGGGGGTTCCTCCGCCCCCCCCTACGGGGTTAATGAAAACGTCCCCCTTCTGTTTCCCTCTGCTCGGGATGCCCTCCTATTGGCCATGAGAATTTATAGTATATAATATATATATATATAATATAATAAATATATAATATATATATATATATATATATATATATATATATATAATATATCAGTAAACCATATATATATATATATATATATATATATATAATATATATATATAATAATATATATATTATATATATATATATATATATATATATATATATATATATATATATTATATATTATTCCGATAAAATTAGTTATGACGTCACAGTATACGTAGCGCGGAAATCCTGACGTGTGAGTATGACGTCACGCGGATCTTGCATGTAAACTTTACTTTTCTGAACTTAGAAATTTTTTCAACAGAAAATTTTCGGTCTCAATAATTGTGGTCGCTGTCAAGTATACCATATATATAGACATTAAGAAATATAGAGAACAGTAAGAGAGCGCAACATGGGCCCTATTCAAGACTGTCCCAGTCAACCACTATATATATATGAAATAATAGAAAATATACGTAGCTAATATATATTTTTAATATATATTTTAAAAATATTCTAATATATATATATATATATATATTATATAAAATTATTTTTTTTAAATTATTAAAAAAATATATTTTCAATTATTTTTTTTTTTTTTTATTTAAATATTTTTTAAGTACAATTTTACCTCTGGTAACCATTTTTATAAAAATAAACCGTGATAATCGATAAAACAAATATAATATCGATAAATTAGATAATATCTGATGTATCGATAAGGTTGAAACGCATTTCGACGTCATTCTTCATCCTAACTACCACGATACGAAAAAAACCCATAAAGTTACATTTTTCCTAGCGTTTTTTTTCATATTTTTATTAAAAATATCCATTTATAATATACGCTAATCGGTAAAAAAAACTTCAAAGAATTTTTTGATACCGTTTTTGTAAATTATAAGTTTATAGTTTTAATGTAATAGTTACGTAAAGTTTATTCACCTCAGCTAAAGTATTACCCAATTTTTTTTCAGAATAAACTGCAAATGCATTAAAATGAATAAATGTAAAGTGAGGTCTGTAAAACATCTATAACATTACTTATTGTGAGCAAATTTTCCCATTTTATATCTTGATCATTTGTAAACTAATAAATCCCTAAAAACTAATCAATCAAATGAATGGCATTTTAATTAGGACACAAGGTAATTATGTAGCTGAAGTGACTGATATTTATATAGCTATTTATTAAAACTTTAATCTTTTAATTTAAAAAAATAGTGTAAAAAAATTCTTTAAAATTTTTTTTAGTGATTATCATATATTTTAAATGTATTAAAAAAATAAAGCTTGTAATAGTAGAGCAGAGGGGTGTCACCCCCGATTTTTATAAAAATCACAGCATATAGCTACTCTAAAAAAATAATAATGAAGAATAGTAAAAACAAAAATCGGCAGCCTCTTTAGGAAAATAAGTTACAGCCTCGCAAAAGTTGTTAAAACCTCATAGACTTTCAATTTTGTGATTCCATCAAAAGGTAGGTATCATTTTTAAGCCCTCTAGTTCAGTTATGATCAAGTTTTGTTAGGGTATATTACAGAGAAAATCTATGGATATTTAACAAATCTTATAACTTGAACTAGGATGGCCCTAAAACGAGCACAAGGCCTACTAATTTTTTTTATAAGAAATTTTAAACTTTGAGAGCCTGTAACTTTTTTTCCTAAACTCTTAAATAATTTTTGTTTTTAAGCTTCATTATTATTTTTTTTAGAGTATATCCTGTGATTTTAATTTTTATTTTTATTTATTTATTTTTTTAAGAAAATCCTATGGGAGTTTTAACAACTTTGAGAGGCTGTAATTTTTTTTTACTAAGGATACCACTGATTTTCGTTTTCATTTTCATTATTCTTCATTATTATTTTTTAGAGTATATCCTGTGATTTTCATAAAAATCAGGGGTGACACCCTCTACTCTGACTTCAAACATAAAGCTCTTGAAAATAAGAAAAACCACCTAACTTATTTTCAGTTTTTTTATAAGATAATATAAAAAAAAATTCTGATTATTTATATATCGATAATAAAAATTTATTTTGATAATTTTTTATTTTTTTAGTGATTATAAACGAATCAATTGAATATATCAAACTTAGTTAATTAAATATATAAAGGAAAAAAAATTTATTAAATATTTTTTTATATAGGTATTATATATAATAGAAAATAATTTTTTTTTAATAATAATAAAAGATATATATATATAATATATTAATATATAATATATATATATATATTATATATATTTTATATTTTATATATATATTATATAACCGTAAAACGGGATAATGGCCAAAATATTAGGCTTTTTATTTTTTGAAAGTCAAAAAATCGAAATTCAAGTACATCCAAATGTAATGTTTTTTCTCAATATTTAGAGCTTTCCTTAATGTTATACCAATGACGAAAATATTAAAATTTAAACTTAAAATATTTTTGTAAATTTTTGAAAAAATGCAAGTGGCCCAAAACTTGAAAATGGGGAAAGTGAGTCACTATCGTGGGGGATTAATGAGGTCATTGGAATATTTATTTCTCTAATGATGTACAGTTAGTATTTTTTATTAATAATATTATATTTTAAAACAAGTATTAAAGGTGTTGTAAAATAATTTGGGTAAGGGAAAAACAAGTCTACCTTATAATTTTACTTATCATTTTTATAAACAGATGTAGCTTATTGTATAAAGGATAAAATTTTAGTTTTCATAAATTTTTTATATTTGCTGTTTAAAACACTTAATATATTAAAAAATGAAAAAGAAGTTTTATTATTTTATACTAATTGAACAAATTATTTTACAAAAAATTATTTTTTTTCCATGCTAAGGAGTATTAGCTGTTCCGTGAGACACCTCTCCTCACAACTCAGAAAGACTGTACCTCAACCACTTCTTCCGGGATTTTGAACTTCACCTCTTATCCTTCTGGAAAGGGTTTCATATGGCAGATTGTATCTTCTGGTGGTATCGCGGATACCTGCACCATCTTCAACATCTATAATAGCCTGTAAGATGTCTTCTTGTGTGTACATAAGTCACCTGACACCTACCTTCTTTTGGTACTGGTACTTTCTGGGCATCTGCAAAGTGGAAATAGGCTATGTTGTCAATTGATTATCAAATTATGGTATATCAAAGACATTAAATACCCGTATGAAAGGGAAATATTATAAAAAACTATAAAAAAAAAGGTTATTTATAGTTATAGATATAGTGACTCATTTTCCCCATGTGCCGAACCATTTTACCCCATAAGTGAAACCCTTAAATATTTTACAAACTAACATATAAATGTAAGATTATTTAGATGAAAACTCTTACCTTTACACTGTTCTTTATTGTGTTAAATGGATTTTTTGAAAGATTCAGTATTCAAGACTCTGCAACTCTTAGAATTTTTTTTTAAAATTTGCCATTTCAATTTATGAAAAAGGGGAAAAATTTTTTGAGTTATAATTGTCATTTATTTAATTAAATAACTACAAAAAATAATTTGTGTAGTGTAAACTAACCTAAAGAAATATTTCATATTGGAAACTCTAATGGTTTCATTTATTAAAATATATTAAATATTACAAACTGACTCATTTTACCCTTGAGGCCCATTGCCCCGTTTTACGGTATATATATATATATATATATATATATATGGCAAGTATGTATCCACATATATATATATATATATGTTTATATATATATATATATATATATAATAATATATATATATATATATATATATATATATATATATATATATATATATATATATATATATTTAGGTATATATATATATATATATAAAGGTTAGGTAAGGCCTAATGCAATGATGATTTACATAGGTTAAGGTTCAGGTTATGATAAGTTTTGTTAAATATACAGTATAAATATTAAATGTGTATATTTAACTAATCTTATTGTAACCAGAACTAGAGGGTCCTAAACCGACTTAGAAGTCATAGGCCTAGACTTCCACCTAATCTATATGAATTTGTTGATGCTGTGCAACTAAAGCTAACCAAGGTTGATCATTATTACCATAAAATTAGAATATGTATATAATATAAAAACTCTAACAAAATGATAGAATTTCAATAATAATAAAAAAAATAAAAAATAATAATTTGAGAATCAATTGTGATAATAGTAATAATTCTAGTAACTTAGAAAATTTTTGGTAATTCTTTTAAGCATTTATTTGCAATTAACGTATAACTCTCAAGTCTCCCGAGGAAGGAGTAATAAAAAATGTACTATAATAACTCTTCCATCTTATTGTGTGGCATGGTCATCGTCTACTTAACTTGCTATCTTTAAGATGTTATTCGTTGTTATGGTTAATTTCCCTTGAGGATCACTTCTTCAAGAGACTGTTCTAGATGGAAAAGGTTATACACTCGGAACCAGAAGTGAAACAAGAATTAGTACATACAAAAGAAATGAAGGATTCTTTACAAAAGAAACTTTAACGGGAGCTTAATTTTTGAAAGATCATTATAAAAGCTGTTTAGAATTTGCAAAGTATAGATGAATGAATTACAAAGTTTCTGTTTAATGTTCCTTTTATTATTCGCTCTATTTTAAGGTTTACTTTAACTAAAATCTTTATATTACCCTATATTTAGGGGCAACTTCTTCTTGCGAAATTCTCCTTTCCAAGATCTTTCTTCTGGATCATATTATTTTATTCCTGCCTCTTTTTCAGTTCAAATTTGTTTTCTTTTTAGGTCCTGTTTTGTTTTTTTGTTTTTCTTCTAGGTGAGGGTCTTTTTTTTTTCTTCATTGTCTTGTTCAGAAGGTCTAACTTTTGTATTTCATTTTCTTTGTTCCTTTTTAGATTGAATATTCTCAATAGTTTTATTTTATTCTTTTCTATGATTTCTTTTTTTTTCACATATATATATATACAATTTGAATGTTGACTGTTTTGTTGTTATTGTCTTTATTAATGTTCAAACTGTTTCTAAATAATTATTGTCTTTATTAACTTATGGTTTCACTGTCTTTTTTTCCCTAATTTTTTATGGTCTTTCTATATTATATAACTTTATTTTTCACACACCTCCTATTATTTAGTTTAATTCACTGTGGGAAAGAGAAAGAAATGAAAATATCAAACCTCTTCAATATATATATATATATATATATATATATATATATATATATATAACTATATATAACTATATATATATATATATATATATATATATATATATATATATATATATATATATATTCTCTTTTAACAAAGATAACCCAAAACTATCACTAGGAATGTAAGATCACAAATTAGTTATGGAGTTTAGTTCTAGTGATTTTTTTTTATTTTATTAATCACTCATTCACTAGTAACACTTTTATTTTTATAGTTTTATAATTACAGTTAAGGCTGTATTGTTCTGTTAATATGTTAATTATTTTTGAATTATTTTTAAGGTAGGGAACGGTTACCCACCTTCATTATTTTTTTTGTTGTCTGCAAGACTTGATTTTTCCAAGAATTAAGAAGGAAACAAGAGTTCAGTATCCTTCTCAAAGTATTTGAATGAAGGGTTTCTAATCGCTGGAATGTCATTAAATAGAGGAGCATTCAAGCCATGAAACTACTGTTGCTATAAGAGCTTTCAAGCCCTGCAAGTCTTTGAATAAGGTTCTTCCGAAGCCCTGTTCTCTTTGAATAAAGGGCTTCCAAGCCCTGTTCCTACAGTCAATAAAGAAAAATCAAAATCAGAAATATGGCATGAAGCTGTAGATACTCAATTAAACTTTATAAATTTAAAAAAAAAACTTAAATGTACTTATCTTCTCAAAAGGAGGTTGAAAAATCTTTAGTCTTTGTATGAATAACTAACCAATAGATATTAGTTGTAATTGTGCAGACTACTTAAACTATATAGCTAAATAGGTAATTAAAATATTGATATTTCCAAATATCAGTATATCAATGTTTCAATATATTGAAAGATCAGAAACATGCTTAACCTTTTTATATATATATACGGGTATATATATATATATATATACGGATATATATATATATATATATATACATATAAATATATATATTTATATATATATATATATATATATATATATATATATATATATATATATATATATATATATATATATATATATATATATATATATATATATATGTGGGATGTGCCTGAATTGCATGACCCCAATACCGATACCGAATATTCGGCTAAAAGTATTCGGACGAATACCGAATATTCGGCGAATAATCACTTCCCTATTCGGCCGAATAATTATTTCAAAGTTCGGTCATCCATTTAGGGAAAAATAAAAAGAAAACTTACACTGGTCAACAAAAAAAGGTGAAAATTTTTTCTTGGATGGACTTTTTGTAGCAGATATATAGTAATTCGGAGGTGCTGATTCCATATATATTCTCAGTTGCTGTATCACATCCCCCGTTTCGTGCAATCATGTGAACCCTATTTTTACATATTCCTAGTAATGACAAAAATTCATGTGCACTACGTAGGCTGTATAGACGTTACCTTCCGCATGATATATACAGTAGCAGCAAGTTTACTGCTGTCGATATTCGGGAAGCATGTGGTAGCCTTTAGTAAGTCTACATGTATGGATGCCAATGACCTGGATGATGTCTATCATCCATCTGAAATACAGTCGGATGGTCCGTCATTGTTCACCCAGGGTGAACTGAAACGATCTTACCCAATATGAGATATGAGAGTTGTACCGAAGTTGTCCTGAGCTGTTGGCTTCGAGGTTTCATGAAAAATGACTACTGGACCAGGGCACAAGAGTAACATTTATCGTAACAGGGAAGCAGAGCTGCGGAGGCTCTTCCAGTCAGATGGTAACCTTATTGCAGTGAAGTTGCAGGCCTACTACTCTCTATGGGACTCCCAGCGATGCATGTGAGTGGCGACTGTTTATTGACACTTCCAAGAGCAGTTAAAGTGTGTGTTGTTACACAACTACAACAGGTATGCTTCGGTTCCAGTAGGGTACTCGGTACGGATGAGAGAGGAGTATACAAAAATCAAGACAGTTTGGAGGCTACAATATCCAGGTACATGGATGGTAAATATGCGTCGACCTCAAAATGGTAAACATTTTACTCGGTCAGCAAGCAGGTTTCACCAAATATCCCTACTTCCTGTGCTATTGGGACAACCGGGCGAAAGGATCACTGGACCAAAGAGAATGGCCACCGGGGGAAACCTTGACGCCAGGTGACCGGAACATCGTAACATCGTGCGTGAACCACTTGTACAGAGAAAACATCATCTTACCTCCCACTACACATAAAACTTGGTTTTATGAATTTGTGAAGGGCCTGGACCATGATGGTGAATGCTTCGCTATATATGCTCAACGTTTCCTGGTCTGAGTGACGAGAAAAAAAAAGCTGGGATATTTGATGGCCCTCAAATACTCCTGTAGCCTTTGCTACAGCAATGACTGTGTTTTAGAGGCAAGAGCGTGGAATGCTTTTTTCAGATGTAGCACAGAATTTTCTAGGGGAACAGGAAAGCCGAGAACCACTAACATTGTACAGGAACTACTAGACAGTTTTCATTCTCATGGATGTAGAATGAGTATAAAGTTGCACTACTTACATTCTCACCTAAGAAAATTTCCGGATAACCTAGGCGATGTTAGTGATGAGCAGGGTGAACACGCTTCCATCAAGATCTAAAGCTCATGGAAGGACGTTACCAGGGCAAGTGGGATATCAATATGATGGCCGACTATTGTTGGAGCTTGATGAGGGATATTCCAGACGCTATGCACAGTAGATCGTCTACGAAGAGAAAGTTACTACCATCGTAGGTATGTTTACATTAACTAAACCCCATTCCTTCTATTACATTCATTGTTGTCCCATATTACACTCTTTATTCATAGTTGTATTATATGTTTAACATATATCTATAAAAGACATGTATCATATCATTGCGATTTGTTTCTCTCCCTTCATATATCCAATATATATATATATATATATATATATATATATATATATTACTTCACAACTTATATGTATATGCATGCTATAATAATAATAATAATATATATATATATATATATATATATATATTCTTATATATATATATATATATATATATATATATATATATATATATATATATATATCCCAATAATTGTGATAGACCCTCTTGAAAAAGGTAAAAATCATAAAATTTTACAAATCTGTGTTACACACAATATCTCACAAATGATGTGATATGCAAAAACCGATTACATTTTTGGAATCAGCACATCAATAATCAATTGCGAAAACCCGTCCAAGAAATTTCATGTTTACCAGTGTTATATACAAAGTAATAAAACAAAAAGTAAATAACTATTTCTTACCTATAGCAAACCATTCACATATTAAAAATAATTAAATGAAAATTGAAAAGTTTCGTAGTTAAAGATATTAAACTAAACTTCATTTAAATAAGCTCTAAGGTTAAAATGACAGAACATTAGCAGTTCTCCATTTTCAGGGGATAACCTATTTCTTGTGGCTTCATAAATATTTCCTCCCTGTTCTAAACAATATTCTTTCACTAGACTGATTCAAAATTCATAAAGCTTATTTCCAGTGTTTTTCCACCAATTGAAAGGAATATCATTGTCTTCACTGGTCAAAGTAGGCAAACTTATATATTTGTTTATTTCTTGATGCAATTCCGTATGTAGCCTTTTACTTTTATGTACAATAATCACATCGTCAGAAGAATGGGACTTTCTTTTTTCACTCTCACTTTCTTTTCTGTATGAATGACGATTTTGATGCCACAATTTCTTTAAAACAATCCATTAAAGAAGTGAAAATGGAACCTTCAGCTTCACTTTCCCCACTACGTGAATCATCGTCAGCAGAAGAGTCAGGAGCTAAATTTTCATGCATTTCTTTCCATGCCTCAACGACCATATTTTTGAATCCATCTGATTCATGTTGAAAAATTGGCTTGAATCTAAGAAAGTAGCTACACACACAAAGATTTATCACACATGAAACTTAGAAAGTCTTTTTCTACTGATTTCTTAAGCTTTTCAACGAGTGTAATTATTCCACTGAAGCTTTTGCTTTTAATTGCCTTATTTAAAAATAGATTTATTGCTAAAATGGAAGGGATCACTTGGGCGACTGTTACTTCACGTTTAATACTTGTTTTAGTGATGTTGTCAAATGGCTCAAGTAAATGGAATAATTTTGCCACTAAAAATCAGTCAACATTTTCTGATTGCATTCAGCAGCGTATATGGATAGGGGAACTTTTGTTCAAACAATCTTTTAAGCATATCATAAGTTCTGTTCCAGCGTGTAGAGAAACGTCTTGAATTAATTTATGCTGTTTGACATTCAGCTGCATCTGTAAAGTTTTAAGCTTTGCAGCTGCCGTTGCTAAATGGTGAAAATGAGAGGATATGCTTCTGCAAGTAAATAAAATATCTTTAACATTCTTCTGACATAATATTGAATCATGAATGCATAGTTGCAACATGTGAATAAAACATGAAATTGATGGCAAGCCACTCTCCCCTTATAACGGCCTATGTTTTCCATTATCCCACGTATCACTAGTAGATTCCTATTTTTAAAATGTTGAAAATGTCAAAGAGACCCTTATAGGATCTGAGCAAATGACAAAGATTTTCGCCATATTTGCTATAAAATTTGGCTATATTTTATTTTTGAAAAAATAAGTTTCTAAAATTTCAATTTTAAATTGAAATAACTTCCCCTTATGTTGACGTAATTTAATGTTTATAAAGCTCAATATTCTGCCCGAATAGTTCGGCAAAAAGCTGAATACCAAATATTCGGTCATTTTGAGCGAATGGGCCAGATACCAGGAATGATCGGCACATCCTAGTATATAACAACATATATATATATATATATATATATATATATATATATATAACATATATATATATATATATATATAATAATATATATATATAGGTATATAGACTCTTAATAATAATATATATATATATATAGATATATATAATATAATATATATATATATATATAGCAATAATAATATGTAATAATATATATATATATATATAACATAATATATATATATATATATATATATATCATAACTGTAATATAATAATATATATATATATACTGATTATATATATATATATATATATACATATAAATCTTCCTTCATGCTATATATATAAATATCATAACTATATATTTTATATATATATATATATATATATATATATATATATATATATATATATATATATATATATATATATATATATATATATATATATATATATATATATTGAACAACCCTTAAGCTAATCTGTCAATTGAAATGTTTATTTTAAGTAGTTTTTATATTAATTTAACTTACTTTAATTATATTTATATATTTAATATTAATGATGGTGAAAAGATGCAAAGCTCTTACCTTTAATTACTATCCACTATGACCTTCTTGTTACAGGATGATGATTAGAGCATATGGGTACAAGACCGTGCCATGCGTAGGATGTATATGTTATAGGTGATAAAGCGTTAGAATAGATAGGTCAAGAGAAGTATGTATAAACGATAATATGTTGTATGAAAAGATGAAGAATATTATTTGTTATATTTTTATTTGTCTTCTATGATATCCAAAGAGGCACCCGTAGTAATTAATTATTTCCACCCTTCTGTATGCTTGACTGATTCAATGATTTGAATTAACACAAAGTGTTCACCCTTGGTCCAGTTATAAGTGATGTTACATCAATTGGTAGAATATTATCTTATATTATCTTATTTAGATTATAAATAGATTTTATTAATATTATCAATATGAAAGAATATTTCAAGTAGTTCTGAAAAAGACAATAATAACATAACAACTGCAGCGAGTGAAAATGTATTGTCACTAACTCACAGTGACAAGACATGACCACTCCCTGTCATCACTCTCACACTGCTCTCTTTCCCTCCTCTCTATCCTTCTAATGTATTTCTTTCATTCCTACTTATCACTCTTTCAAATATTCATACAGACCTCTTTTGTTCCCATTTTCTTTTGTCAAACTATCCGCTATTTGCTCCTTTCCGTTTATCCAGCACACATCATCAATTATTCCTTCTTTTAACAATTTCTTTATAACAGCTAGATCAATTCTCAGTCTTCTACTCTGAACATTTGTATGGGATTTCACAGCTCCTTCCAATGATTTACTATCTGAAAAACCGATCAGTCTCATATTTACTTCCCCAGTTAATTCCTCCCATAATTTTCTTACATATATCCCCATTTCTAATCCATCACACAACCCCATCGCCTCGGCCTCTAATGGCGATCTTACAACTCTGTTAGCAACCTTAGATTTCCATATGATTGGCATCTTTTTCCCATAATTATCCTCTATAATAACTATATATCCAACTTGCGATTCTCCCGTACCTAATCCATTAAAGGATGCATCCGCAAACACTTTTACATCTAAATTCCCTTTTAATGTCCCTATTTTAAGATGTTTATCCTCTAACCTTGTTTTCTCCATGATTTTTATTAATTTTCTCATATCTCCTGTTGTTCCCTTTTTCATTTTCTTTCCTAACACACTCACTTGGTAAGAAACCTCAGGTCTTGTTTGCTGTCCCAGCCAGTTTAATTGGCCCACCCCAGATCTATATTCTGTTTTTTCACTTTCATCCAACACCCTATCCCCCTTGTATAATGTTTTATTGGGTATTGTTAATGTTTTTCTGTAATTGTCCTGTTCCAGTAATATATGTTCCCCTTTATCATGTATTTGCACCCCAATATACCGAAAGTCTTTAAACTCCTGGCTCCCCACCCTTAATCTTTCTTTTAATTTTCTTATTATTTGTTCCTCGAAAGTATCATCCCCACCATAACATATATCATCTACATGACAAACCATTATACCTCTTAACTTGCTTCCGTTCTTCCATGTAAATATGGAAGGTTCTAATTTACAACACACTCCCCCTAATCTTTCGAGTATCTCCTTTAAACTATAATACCAAACTCTGGCAGCATCCTTCAACCCATATACTGCCTTTCGTAGTTTCCACAATTTGTTCGTATTTGCTTCTTTTGGTGGTTTTACGAACACTTCTCTTTCCAATTTGTTTCCTTGCAAGTATGCAGCCTTTATATCTATTGACTTACATTCCCAGTTATACCTTTTAATTATTCCTAATGTCATTTTTAGCGCTTCGGCAGCACATGTTGGAGCTTCATTCCCCTCATCATTGCCTTTTTCCTCAAAACCCCTAACCACTAATCTAGCTTTACAATACTTTATTCCATTCTTTTCTTTTTCTGTTATAACCCATCTTGTATTTAACCCCTTTTTACTTTTCTCCACCACTTCATCCATTACATCATTTTCTTTCCAATTCTGTATCTCATTTTCCTTGGCCTTAATGACTTCCACATCTCTGACATCGACTAAAAGGATTTCTTCCTCTTCCGGTATTTGTTCATGTTCCTCAAAGTCTTTGAGGTTTATCCAGGTTATCGTTCCATCATGTAAATTCTTGGTGTTGTAACATTGATTCCATTTCTTACTATTCACTTTACCTGCTCTGCTCATTATCAACCCTCTTTTCTTGACCGGTTTCTTTTTCTATCATTTTCCATCTTTCTCCTTTCTTCAGTCTACTTAGATCTCTATCTCTTTCTACCTCTTCTTCTTGTTCTTCCTCCTCTGTTTCTTGTCCCGCATTAGTCATTACTCCAAGAGAAATATCGCTTTCATCGCCATCTGTATCTTCTTCTTCATTCTGTTGTGTTCTTTTGTGTTCATATCGTCCCTCCCTTATACCTTTTATGTTCTCCCCTTGTTCTTCATCCATATCTGGATCTTGATCATCTGTTTCTTCTTCAGCTTCATCCCTATCTTCCTCTTCCCTGGGTGCTTTTTGTATTCTGTTTATGTGCACTCTCTTTGTGTATATCTAATCGACCCTCCCTGTTTTACCACCACTGTTTTCCCATCTACTCCTATGACCTTCCCTGGTCCTTTCCATCTTTTATCGTTCTCTCTTTTATAATATACCCATTCTCCAATTGTCACATCTTGTACTTTACTTTCCCTGATGTTGTTATTCAATGCTCTTTTTAGTTTCATCTCTGCTTGTTGACTTATTACTTCTTTCCAGGCCTCTCTTCTATATCGAGCATTGTCTATTATCACACATTCTTCCCAACCCTCTGTGTTATCTATACTCCAAGGAGTCATTTTCCCTCCCTTAT